>CAIGRR010442544.1:0-17168 GCA_903798365.1 Fraxinus sp. 1973-6204 | reverse complement strand
AATGGGTTTCAAACAGGGACTTAATTAAACAAGTTAATTAAAGTTTTAAGTAAAAATAAATAATTAATTTCAATTATTATATATATAATAAAATTCACAATTTTTTAACCACATTTATCGAAATTCATTGAAAATCTAATTTTTATTAACCCAAATAGAGGTTTAATAATTATTGATGTGTAACTAAAATTAATATTCAACTTTAATGTTAAATTATAATTTTAGATAATCGAGATCCTCGAACGGTAGAATAATTAACCCTTGTTTTAAAATTAAACTTTTAGTAAATTTTTATAAAAATTGTTGAGATATGTGATTAAAAATAGGTGATTAAAATTAATTACTAACTTTGCTTTAGATTAAAATATAAATTTTAATCCCAACCAAATAATCTTCAAAAAGTTTTTCTCGAAATAATCAGTAAAGCAACTTTTAAGCTTTCCATTCACGTAATTTTGATTTTTGAACAGACATTAAGAGCATGTTTGGTAAAGCTATTAATCCGATTAAAATTGAAAATATAGTCGTTATTGCGTCCCATTCGTCTAATAAAACTTAACTATAATGTCTAATTTTTCAATTTTAATCCGATTTTAATCTTTACAAAACACACTCTAAAATTTTCATTTTCGTTCTTCTACTCATTTTTAGACACACATTTTTTAATAAAATAATTTTTTCCATCACATTAATAATTTTTTTTCTTTCAATCACACATTCTCCATCAATCTACTATTTTAAAATACATTCTTCCAAAATAACGTTGTTTCAAATTCCATTTTGGATTCTCACAGGAAAAAAAAATTGGAAAATCATAGAAAATTCAGAGCTGAACTGAAAAGAAAACCAAAAACCCGAATTCTCTATCTAGTATACGCAGCTGACATACGAAAAATGTTTATGTAGGTGGTCTCAACTGAGTTAACTCGGCCGAGTCATGGGCTGCTGCGAATCTTTGTTCTCGAGGAAGCCGCGCTTGGAAAAGAATCATTGGCACCACAGCCAGCACCGACGTTCCTCTTCTGCCAAAGGCGCTTCCTCCGTGGGCGGCGGAGGGGGCTCTTCTGGCTTCGCTGAGTTCACTTTGGCGGAGCTGAAGGCAGCTACCAACAACTTCAGCTCCGACAACATCGTCTCTGAGAGCGGAGAGAAGGCCCCCAATGTCGTCTATGAAGGCCGCCTGCAGAACGGCCGCTGGATCGCTGTCAAAAAGTTCACCAAAATGGCCTGGCCTGATCCTAAACAGTTCGCTGTACGAACATGATACAGTTGTACACACACATAAATATTCAAGTTTTAATTTCTATTTTTGAAAAAATGAATTGACTTTATTTATTCATGTTTTGTTTTTGAAAGGAGGAAGCAAAGGAAGTAGGGAAACTGAGGCATAAGAGGCTAGCAAATTTGATAGGGTATTGTTGTGATGGGGATGAGAGGCTGCTAGTGGCGGAGTTCATGCCTAACGAGACTCTCGCTAAGCATTTATTTCACTGTATGTTGTATTATTGCTTCAGCTTAATTTGTCATTCATTTATTGCATTTTTAGCATTTCTCCTTCATACTTACTATCTAGATGTATTTTTTAGGAGATATTGGCAAATGTAGCCAAGTTCATAGCTAGGTCAATTATGAGTTCCTTATTCATTCCCTAAACGATGTAATTTATTGTTATTGAAGTTAATACTATGATCATTGGAACATGCTTAGAGCAATTTTTTTTAGAATTTATGTAGGGGTTTGTTGCTATGTTAACTATGGGTTTTTGGCATTCCTTTGTGAAGGGATAAGTCTATTTGAATTTTAATTCAAAAACAATTCTTAGGATGAATTTTTACATCAGTTTTGTATGCTTGTCATGCATCTGTAACAAATGATTAATCTACGGAATTGATACAGAAACTAGCTTCTGAAATTTAGAATGTTTATATTTTCTAGAAGTTGAGTGTTTTTCCCATCTTTTTGAGTATGTGCGTGTTGAGGGAGGGGGTTCATGTGAGGGCATCATTAAGTCAGCTGGATTGCCAGTAGTTACATAATTGGGTTGCAGCCTGTTTGAGTCTCTCTATAAATAAAAATGTTCTGCATTATCCAGCAATGCTTGTGCACATGAGATCAGTGTTTGACTTGCATGTATTAACTAAATATCTAGATTCCTTTTGAACCAGAATCAAACTCTTATTTTGAGGAAAAATGTTTTCTTTCCCAATTGTGGAGTCAATAGAAAGGAGTCTCTTGTTTGTAAAAGCAGAACTTAATCATCATTTCAAGTTTGGAGTGCCTTTCAAATTTGGGGCCAGGTTTTTCGATATAAGTTGTTTAAAATCTCACAAGGCACGGAGATAGCATTTTAATAGTGTGGGGGATGCTTCACTAACTTAAAAGCTGTTATATCTTGAAGAGTAGTGTCTATAGCACGTTCTATCTTCCACATGTTATTTGAAGATGATTGTGGTCGTCTTCTTAGTTAGAGTCCATGTGGTAATAGCTTGAAATCAAGTGCAACATTTTATTGGAAAATTGAGAACAAGTGAAGTGCGTCGACACTTTTTTGGTCTTGAAGTTACCCAAAACTTTAGAAATTTAAGATTTTATCTTGCCTCATGTACCTACAAAGCTGAAATACTGGGAAGGGGTATTTTCTATATGCTAAGTCTCTGTGACACACGTTGCGTAGTCTATCTTTTCCCACGGGTTGAGAACAAATGCGTAACTTCGTCGTGAAGTTACCCAAAACTTTTAAAAATTTAAGGTTCTCTTGCCTTATTTACCTACGAAATAGACTTCACAATGTCCTTTCTTGGTCATTTCATATGTTCGTTAAATAATTTTTCTCTACTTTCTTTCACAGGGGAGAATCAAACCCCTGAGTGGGCCATGCGTTTAAGAGTGGCTTTGTATATAGCTGAAGCATTAGATTATTGCAGCAATGAAGGTCGACCACTGTACCATGACTTGAATGCCTATAGGGTTCTCTTTGATGAGGTTAATGAATTTCTTATTCTTAAGCTTAATGATATGCTTTTGTCTTGCAATTTTCTTCTTTTCTCCCCCAGGTTAGTATCTCATCTGGGGTCTTTATGTTGTAATTAAAGTAAAATGTCTATTTGATGAATGCTTTGGCAGAATGGTGATCCACGGTTATCCTGTTTTGGATTGATGAAAAATAGCAGGGATGGTAAAAGTTACAGCACAAATCTTGCATACACACCTCCCGAGTATCTAAGAAACGGTAATATTCAATNAAGTAAAATGTCTGTTTGATGAATGCTTTGGCAGAATGGTGATCCACGGTTATCCTGTTTTGGATTGATGAAAAATAGCAGGGATGGTAAAAGTTACAGCACAAATCTTGCATACACACCTCCCGAGTATCTAAGAAACGGTAATATTCAATTTTTATCTTTTAATTATCTGCCGTTCATATGCCTAAATGGGCCTATATCATCTATATTCAATTTACCTTTCTCTTCAAGATGGATTATGCCCATAATCTTGAAATTTTGTTGTATGATCGATAAGACATCTAAATGACTTATTCAGAATTTACAGCTAACATAAGCATCCCATAACCAGCAAGTAAAGCAATGCGAATAAAGAAGCAATCTGCCTTAAGCCTCTAGAGCTATTAAAGCCCACAGGAGTTTAATTCTCTTATCGCGAATATGCAAAACTTAATCCATGTGAGTCTCTTTGTTTAGAAACCCATTTTCCTGACTACAATAAGCAGGAAATCCCAATTTGCACATTCTTAGGTTTTCTCAATATCAGCTTTTCACGGCATGCCACTTCTCACACTTCGCAACCTGGCATCCATCTCTTCCTTGGCCACAAGTACTGCATGAAGGATCTTCCTCTTACCCTCTATAGCATTTTTGATTCGTGCACAGCCGTAATAATATTTTTCGCAAGTCTCGGAGCAAGCACTTTGGGATCATCTTGTCCACAGATCTCAAAAGACTAATAGGCCTGGAATCCTCAATATCCACATCACCAATATTCTTAGAGCTGAAAAAAACAGAAGTAATGCTTTTCTTATCTTTTAATTATCTGCCGTGCATATGCCTAAATGGGCCTATATCATCTATATTCAATTTACCTTTCTCTTCAAGATGGATTATGCCCATAATCTTGAAATTTTGTTGTATGATCGATAAGACATCTAAATGAATTATTCAGAATTTACAACTAACATAAGCATCCCATAACCAGCAAGTAAAGCAATGCGAATAAAGAAGCAATCTGCCTTAAGCCTCTAGAGCTATTAAAGTCCACAGCAGTTTAATTCTCTTATCGCGAATATGCAAAACTTAATCCATGTGAGTCCCTTTGTTTAGAAACCCATTTTCCTGACTACAATAAGCAGGAAATCCCAATTTGCACGTTCTTAGGTTTTCTCAATATCAGCTTTTCACGGCATGCCACTTCTCACACTTCGCAACCTGGCATCCATCTCTTCCTTGGCCACAAGTACTGCATGAAGGATCTTCCTCTTACCCTCTATAGCATTTTGATTCGTGCACAGCCGTAATAATATTTTTCGCAAGTCTCGGAGCAAGCACTTTGGGATCATCTTGTCATCTTGTCCACAGATCCCAAAAGACTAATAGGCCTGGAATCCTCAATATCCACATCACCATTATTCTTAGAGCTGACAAAAACAGAAGTAATGCTTTTCTTATATCTTTCGTGCACTTAAAAAATGCATTGTTTCCATAACGTCCTCTTTTCACCACTTGTCACATGTATGCAAACTGATTCCATTCTGACCAGGATCCTTGTTTCCATCATGCACTTTCTAAGCGCAAAACCCTTAAACGAGGAATTACATTCCTGATCTCTTATTCCCTCGTTAAAGATTCTCCTGAATGGGACCTATCCTGCCTCAACTATGTAAAACAACATCCCACCATAGGCAAGTCAATCAGCTCCTTTTCCTACATAAAATTGTTGAAATCAGGCATATCTAAAGAAAATTAGGGTATGGGAGCCTGATAACATTAACTTGCCTCCAATCACCCACAGCTTCTCCCAAAGTTCACAGCTGCCAATTCTTCTGAGAGACTGCTGCAGAAGTTTTTGGATTAAAACTATTTTCTCAAGTAGATAATTTTGCACGGGAACTACTGTAGATTGCATGACTCCCCTTTTTTCCTTTCCAATTTTGTTATCTTTCTAGAATTTGCTTACAAGAATTAGTATATCTTTACAATCTCTTGTAGGAAGGGTCACCCCAGAAAGTGTTGCTTTCAGCTTTGGGACTGTTCTTTTGGATCTTCTTAGTGGAAAGCACATCCCTCCAAGTCATGTGCGTATTGACACACTTGATCATTTATTTGCTTAAATGACTTGTTATCTCATGCTTGTATGATTATTGCACTGTGGATTCTTGTACTGCTGCTCATCCAAGTCAGATTTTTTGTTGATATGGTTCCTATTTTTAACTGTCACTTCTTGTTTTATTGTGCCTGTCATTAATTTAGCTTCTGAAGTTTGTAGGGTGGTAATCTCCAATATGTGTTCTTAAAGTAAGGGATGTGTTTTTAGGAAGTTCTTGTCACACAATAGACATGCTACTTATGCAACTGGTTTAAAAGTGGTGACGTGTACTAATAAACTAGTATTGATGTTTTGGGATGGCATAGTTCATAACTGCTTCATGAAATCTTGTTATACTAACTAGATGAAGTTACAATTTTGACGGTATTTTATCCTTATAATGATATTTGATGGTCCTTCAGAGTATTCTACCGCTAGAAATTCCCCTTCTAATTTTGTTTTGACTTGCTGTGTCAACTGAACTCCCAAAATATGAGAATACAATAATGAAGGTTGCCTGTGCTTTTAAATTGTTGTTCCTAGTTTATTAGACAATGAAATTCATTCAAGTTTAATATTCACTTATTTTGATACATGAGCAGCACTGCTTTGTTGTCTTGTATTAGAATGATTTTTTGAATCTGATTCCTATTAGATTTCATGCCCCTGTTTTCAATATTGTGTCTGTCAGGCACTGGATATGATACGAGGTAAAAATATTCTTCTTCTGATGGATTCCCATTTGGAGGGGAACTTCTCAACTGAAGAGGCAACTGTAGTTTTTGGTCTTGCTTCACAGTGTTTGCAATATGAGCCAAGGGAGCGGCCGAAAACACAAGATTTTGTTTCTACCCTTGCACCACTGCAAAATAAACCTGATGTAAGTCCCATTTTTCTTTATTCTCTTTCAATGGATTCAGTGTGTCTTTTTTGTTCCTTGGATGTTTTTCTTTGTCAGTGCAGGCTAATAATGGATAATATATTTTCTCTTTTCGCCACCCGGAGGGAGGGGGGACCGAGGGGAGTGGTACTTGCATGCAATATTGGTTTTTATCAAAAGCCATGTGATTAGATGAAAAAGAGTTACGTGATCAAGTGCACATTGGGAATATGTTGATTGCATTTCATATTAAATATCCACAAACTATTTGCTATTAAGTTAACAATCAAAATACTGATTGCAGGTTCCCTCTCATGTGATGCTGGGAATTCCAAAGCAGGAAGAAACGCCACCAACCCCACAACACCCTCGCTCTCCAATGGGTGATGCCTGTTCACGTATGGATCTCACAGCCATCCATCAAATTTTGGTGATGACACACTACAAAGACGATGAGGGAACCAATGAGGTAATTTATTCTAGCTAAGATGCTCTATGTAAATGCCTCTATACTAATTCAAAATACACTTATCAAATGTTGATGTCAATTACTTTAGTTATCTTTCCAAGAGTGGACTCAACAAATGAGAGATATGTTGGACGCAAGGAAACGCGGAGACTTGGCATTCCGTGACAAAGATTTCAAAACTGCTATCGATTGCTATTCTCAGGTACTTGCAAAATGTATTGCTCGAATACTTTAATCAAAGTGCATTTTGCAACTCTTCCTCATAAAATAATGTTTTTTCTTCTACTAGAAAATCATTTGATTAATTATGTCCCTTCTCCACATCCTCTTTCACCCATCAAGTTAAAATCTTTTTAAACGCTAAATTTTCTTAGAAGCATTTTTTGTAAAACAAGAAGCAATTCTCAATTAAAAACAAAACAACCGGAGGCTATGCTAAGATGGCTCTTGTATTGTAAGAGTGATTTTATGTATTCAGGAAAAAGAATGAACTGAGATCTCCATATCAAGAGTTCACTATCAATGCTTCTCTAATAACAATGACAAAAGAATGTGATGCAATATGTTCCCTGCTAAATACACATATACTTCAATTATCTGACTTGGCTTAATTGCATATCCATCTCTCAAATCTGTTCTTCTTGATGGTAAATATTTCTCAAGACATGAAGTTTGAATCAATAGTGGATAATGAGGTGGCTTTAAAAGCTTGTTTGGGAAGTATTTCTAAACGGTTTTAAATTATAAATAGATAAAAAGGAGTGGTGGATCAGTGAGTAGTTCTTATGGGTGTAACGAAATGTATGGATAAAAATTGGTTTGACCAATTATAAACATGGGCTTAGTTTACTGGCTTAGTTTACTAATCCTATTATATTATTCCTACATATCTGTTTAGGACAGATAGTTATTGCTTAGTATATGGATATAAATAATTGTGATGTTATGTGCAGTTCATAGACGTGGGCACTATGATTTCTCCAACGGTTCATGCACGAAGAAGCCTCTGTTATCTCATGTGCGATCAACCAGATGCTGCCCTCCGAGATGCAATGCAAGCGCAATGTGTTTATCCAGACTGGTCCACAGCATTTTACATGCAGGCGGTAGCCCTTGCCAAGCTCGACATGCACAAGGATGCAGCTGATATGTTGAAAGAGGCTACTGTGCTAGAAGAAAAGAAGCAACGAGTTGGAAAAGGACCTTGAGTAGTACTCTGTATGCGATTATTTACTGCTTCTGTATCACTTGGTTTTGAGTCGTAATTTTTATCTAGGGAGGGAAATACATACATTTGCCCAAGTAAATGTTGTGAGTTAATTTATTTTTCTCAGATTTGTTAAATAATTGGTAACCTTTTGTGTGTACATTAGTATTTAGAACTTTTATGAGACGAGTTTGAGTGCTTTCACTAGAAAACATTCACCAAGATGCTTTGCGAAATGTACTTTTAAGATCCATAACATAATTTTAAGGAGTTAGAATTTCGAAGTTGTAGCATCAGTCGAAGCCTAGACAATAAAGATGCAATCTGAATAAGATATTTTTTATACATTTATATGATTTGATGATGATTCGATCATTTTAATCTACCAAGATAAATTAATTAGTTATAGTTAATTCCTCCTTGTTCATCCCTGTTTAATGAGACAATACAACGTTCGAATCAGTCAAACAATTAGATACGATTAATTTAAAATTATGTCCATGTTTGAGTCATATTAAAATTTTTATTCTCATTCTTCTATTCATTTTAGAAAAAATTGACCGTTTTCCTATTTTCGATGCCTCTTGGCCCCTGCTTGGCCCCCATTATTTGGTATTAAAATATTTGGAATATTGTTTTTTGGGAGAATGAGTGATTGACAAAAAAGGAAAAAGTTTTTGATTTACATGAAATATTATTTTATTGAAAAATATGTGGTTAAAAAAAGAAAGAAAAATGTATTATAATTTTAGCTCCTATTTGGTACACATTATTTTTTTCATTCTTATTCTTTTACTCATTTTCAACCAAACATTCTTCAATAAAATAATATTTTTCATCACATCAATAATTTTTCCTTCTTTTTCAACCATACATTTTCTATCAATATACTATTTCAGAATACATTTTTTCATAATAATATGGCACACACACACCCTAATGTGGCCAAACGGGGGCTTATACAATAGTGATTTATACGCTCGAATGCGAGTGAATTTTGATTTGAGACTTTTTCTTAAATGGCCTTATCTGTTACTATTTTCCTGTATCTAAAGAGTAAAAGATATATAAAAAAAAAAAAAAAACAATCCAAATAGGTACTTTGTGTTTTTAATGACATTGTTACATGAATTAATGAAATTATAAAATTTCAGTGTTTTTCTTCCTGATTTTTGTTAAAATGGTGTTTTGCAAGCAATCATGTTATATTGCCAAGAAGGGTTTTGACACCCTCCCTGATAGCACAGTCACACTAGGAAAATCATTTTTTTTTTTTTTTTTGCATTTTCTAGTCACGCAAATTTCACGTGCATATGAGTGTATGTCAATCAAGACGTCAAACATTTTCTAGCAAAAGAGCTTTATTTATTTTTTTGACAAGAGAGATGTAATGTACTGGAACTGGTGGATTGAAAACCGAGTTTAGCCTTTTCATCATAATAGGAATTGAGAGGAGCATCTCCAATGGACAAAAAGTAGACTCTATGTACAAGATAGAATGTAGATAGTGTAAAAATAAATAATAAAAATTTAAATATAGAATATCTTGCACACCTTCTAGACATAAACAGTGCGCTAAACGTCCTTCACTTTTTCCTTATCATGTAAGCATTTTGGGGTGACGTCAACGGCCTCATTTAAGTTGCTCTAAATGTAGCCATTGTATGCACTAATTGCCTAATCCGTTGCCAACTCTCGAGCTGTTGAGTTTCTTTTTCTTTTTTAATTGTAAAAAGGACTATATTCTCAAAGTTATTTTCTTATTGACAAAACGTTAAATGAGATTTGTCTTTGTTTTTACATGAATGTCTTCTTATTAAGATTATTTAATGTTATAACTGATTAAAAAGTTTATAAATAATGAATTTAAATTTATAAAATGTTTTTATTTAAAAAAAATTGAGTCTTCATGTATCTTCACTGTTTTTTTAATCACGCGTTCTTCTATTAAAATAATTTACAAGTAAATTCAAAATTTATTTTTTTTTTCACTTTTTTACTATGCATTCTTCCAAAAATAACTGTTACAAAATTTGTTTTTTCAACAAATGGGACACAACAAAGGCATAATCTTTTTGTTAAATTTAAAACAGTAAGGGTATGTTTGAGTCACGTTATTTTGGAAATATGAATTTTGGAAGAGCGGTGCTACTTGTACATTAGGAGTGCATAATGGACACATAACAACCCCCTATTGGAGGGGGCACCCCTAATGTACAAGGGGAATAACCCATTTTGGAATAGTAATTTAATGGAAATGTGTAGTTGAAAAAGAAGGAAAATTTATTGATGAGATGAAAAATATTATTTTATTGAAAAATGTGTGGTTAAAAATGAGTAAAAAAATAAATATGAGAATTTTAACATGAGTTAAACATGGCTAACTCTATGCAATTTAAGGGGGAAAAAAAAAAAAAAAGATTTGACTTATTTAAAAAATGGCTTCTTAAACAAATTTCCCAGTAAAACAAAGAAAAAGATACAAAAATAAGGTCATTAGTGTTGCTGTCTTGCTGAAAATCGAGCAATTGCTGAAAGAATTGATGGATATCATGGGGAGAGACAATTGCAGAAATTGAGCAATCGCTGAAAGAATTTGATTTTCGTTCAACTGAAAATGGACAGCTCTTTAAAATCGACGGCGTTAATCTCAATTTTTCTACTGTTTTTCTGCAATGTGATCCCGTCAATTGTGTTCGGTTCCTCGTCTACCGCTACCACAATGCACACGAACAATTGGGCTGTTCTTGTCTGCACTTCCCGCTTTTGGTATTGTACTCTCTCTCAATTCATTCAAGTTAGTTCCTTTTCGCCTTTGTTCCCTAGAAATTATTACAGAAAATTAATGACTGACGTCTAACGATATGTACAAGAAAAAGGCATTTTATAGCAGTTTGGATACGCTAGGAGTAGTGGACTAGGATTTCATTTCAAGTATTTGATGTTAATTAGACATTTTTTATATTTTATAGAAGTAAAGTTCTAGTTGGAAATATGGTTTCAGTTTTTCCTAGAATCAAGAAGTGGGATCAGTTCCTTTTTCTTTCATTTTTTCTTGGATGTATTTTTAACGAACGAGTTGCTGAATGTTTAGGAAAAAAAAATATAAGTTGCTATTTCAGAAAAAGAGAATTTAATAACTGGCAATTAATAATCGAAGCTGCGTGCCTGTTGAAGGTTGATGATTTGATATGCTCACATTAGTGATGTTTTATCTTTCAGGTTTAATTATAGACATATGGCTAATACTCTATCCTTGTATAGGTAACTGGGGTTGCTTCTTTTTATCCATTCATAGTTTATTGTTGTCTTCATTTTGTATACCTGTATTTAATGTTTTTAAAATTATATTTTCTTCAGAACGGTTAAAAGGTTAGGAATACCTGATGAGAGGATAATTCTCATGCTGGCTGATGACATGGCTTGCAATGCTCGGAACAAGTACCCTGCCCAGGTCTTCAACAATGAAAACCACAGGCTCAACCTGTATGGAGATAATGTCGAGGTTTGTATAGTCTATTATAATAACCTTACGCTTTCCTCCGGAAAACTAAACAGTTTTGTTATGCTTAATATTAGTCTCATTGAGATTGAGGGACTAGATATTGTTAAAATGAGTGACCTATTCAGAGGAATTGTAAAATTCGTCGGTTCATCTTGGAATGAATTACAAAAATGTTAATATGTTCTGTTAACAGGATAAATGTTAAGAGTATTTCCCTAATACACCGTTTCTAGGGTGTCTTTGTTGATCCATTCTTCCAGACACCGGCAGATCCAGCCCTCGGCAAGCACCGGTGGCCGCCATGGATCTGTCAGAATCAAGCAAAGGGAGATGGATGTCGATGTCTGTTACTGCTATCTAATTCACTAATATATTGCATTACACAAACTAATGGTTAAAACATTCTTCTTTTACGGATGGTTCTGCTGATAATTCATCACGTGAGCATAATCTTTAGGAATCAATATTTCTGCTGCTTCAGTATTTGAAGAATAAATGATATACAATGATGGCTAACACTTATGACTGAACATTTTAATTTCAAATGTGATGTACTATTTATGGCAAAAGCTGCTGCTATTGCCTTTCATCTTAACTAAGGAAATGCCTGGATTTCTCTTAATCGCACCACTTGGAGAAAGAATCTAAATCATGTTAAAATTTACAATTGCTACATTTTGCTCAAATATAAAAGTTTCCTCTACCCGGTACTCAACCCGCATATCCCCAACCCACCCCAGCTTTCGGATAACCTATATGTATATGGAGTCTAGATATAGCTGTGCACTTTTCTGTTTTAAAAAAAATGACCGTTTGTGCTCTAAATATTTCTCTAATTATGGTATACTCTTAACATTCAGGTAGATTATCGAGGTTATGAAGTGACGGTAGAAAATTTTTTGCGAGTATTAACTGGGCGCCATGAAGCAGCTGTTCCAAGGTCAAAACGTCTTCTAAGTGATGAAGGGAGTCATATACTTCTATACATGACTGGGCATGGTGGAGACGAATTTTTAAAATTTCAGGATTCAGAGGAGCTCCAAAGTCATGATTTGGCTGATGTGGTGAAACAAATGAAAGAAAAGCGCAGGTGAGAGTTCATCTAACTTGTATTTTTCTTTTTAATTTACTTTTTACATTATTTTATTTATTGTTTGAAAATGAAATTAGGGAAATCAAATTTTCTAAGCTAAGGCTCTTGGTAAATACCATGGGCACCTTGTAATCATGTAAAGTTTCTTTGGCATTCATTTAGAAATTGAGATTCGGTTCTAAAACATTTAGATGCCTGATTTTTAAGGATTCTAAGATTTACTTAAGCAAGGTTCTTCGAAATGTATCTTAGTATTAGTCAGTCAAATCCAATTTGAACCAGTCACTGTGGTATAATGACATTGTCTTCTCAATCCTGTATCATTTATCAGATTTAAGGAGCTCCTGATAATGGTAGATACTTGCCAAGCTTCCACTCTTTTTTCTCAGGTGAGAAACTTCTTCCTTCTTATTGCGATGCTTGATACTGCTGTAAGTTTATATTTGACTTTTATGCAACTCATCCAACTGCTCTGTTTATAGTCTCTCTCCGTGTGTGCTTTTTGTGCATTAGAATGAATATTCCTTTTGAGTACTATCTGGTTCATGTTGTAATTTATGTAGGGGAACATTGTAGACCCATACCATTCATCACATGCCTGAAATGAAGACAAAACATTGTACCTTCTATCTTTGGCTCAACCTTTGTTTCTCTTTAGTAACTTACTACTGTGAGATTATTTGTAGAAGTGTCCAATTATTATGATGCATCTCTCCTTTGCCTTGCTATGGGTTCCCATAGTTTGATAATGAGAACCATTTGCGCGACTTCAGATTTTCTTTGATAATAAGAACCATTTTCGTGACTCCAGATTTTCTTCATCAATTTTTATTTTTTTTTGAGGAATTATAGCATGTTTTGATGAAGCTTAAGTTTCCAAACATATTTGGATAAGTTACCTGTTTCTCACTTTTAAGTAAAAAGTTACTTATCTTGTAGTAAGGTAGGGCTAAGTAAATTTTTTAAGCTTAGCCAAACATGCTCTTGGTATGTACTTCTTGATCTATTGATCAGGTGAACAAGAGAGGGAGAGGAGAAAAGGAGGGAGTTGGGCCAGTTGGCATAGTATTTCTTGCTTGGCTAGAGTACTGGATTGATGGTGATGGTGATGATGATTATGATGATCATGATCATGATCATGATTACCATCATTCTGATCATCATCTTCCCAGTTCCTTTTCATCTTATCATATGTTCTTGTTTATCATTCTCTCTTCCATTTCAATCTTGTCACCAGTATGAAGTTTTTCTTTTTAGTAGTTATTGAATGTAAAAGGGTGTGTGCCTTCCCTTACAGCTCCAATCGCCTGGTGTTTTGGCTATTGGAAGTAGCATGAAAGGAGAGAATTCATATTCACATCACTTGGACTCTGATGTAAGTGCTGATTACCACCATTCTCCTCCTGCAGTTTGATTGGATGTTGATAATGCTGCAGATTGTGTTGATTTTTGTTTCTCCGCCAGTTCTAAACTTTTGGATAATTACACTCCCTTCCTTGCTTCTTTGATACAGGTTGGTGTATCTGTTGTAGATCGATTCACATTTTATACCCTTACTTTCTTTGAGAGGCTAAATATGTATGACAATGCCTCGTTGAGCAGGTAATTAAAAAGAATTAATTTAATGTATTTTTTCGTGCCATTATCGTGATATTCCTCCTATGAGTTCTTGGTTGAGTGAAATTTTTTATAACAAAGGTATCCTTGACATCTGAGTTTCATTATGTAAGAACAAAGCTGTTTGGACAAAATTTTCAACACTTATTATTTCCATTTCTAATTATTGAAGAAGGGACCTTTTAAAATCTTGCCTTCTGTTTTTTTGACGTTTATACATCCATTTACAAAAAACTTTAAAATTTTATTTCACTCTATTGTTTAGCCGTTTTAAGTATTTTCTGAAAAAGTGTGAAATAATTGTGGTGTAATCAGCATATCTGCATTCTGGTAGAAATAAGTTTTCAATATACTCTCAATTCAAACCTTTTTTAAACATCTTTATAATTTAACTGGATCAATGTCCCTGCCTTCTGTGTCATGATATTAATACTTAGCAATCAGGTTATTTACTTGAGGCTGAAGGCGATTTTATGACAGAAGAAGAGAGCAGCTGTTTTTCAGGATAACTCCTCATTTTTCTCTTTCTCCCTGAATATTATATTATCAAACATAAAAATAAAGTCTGGATCACTACTTCCACTACCAATTGATGTGGGTTGCTGTTGACCAAAAATAACTATGGGTGTTCCTGTAAAGTAACTGCTGAATCAAACAAGTTAATCTATTTTAAGTTTGCATATGATATTTCTCATCTTTTGAATCAGAATATTATTTTTTCTCTGATGGAACCTTGCAGAATTTAATTCATCTATCTGACCAGTGGATGATCCTTGATCTTTCAAATTCATCTCAACTTAATGGCAAAAACTGTCGTCAAGATTGTCTTCATGGGAGATGCTCATAGCCTCATACTCGACAAATATTATTCATATATTTTTCATTCTCTGAAATAGGGGCAAATTTATGATTTTGTTAATTATTGTTCTTCAGGCCATTAACTCTTCAACCTTTTCCTAAACTTGGGATTTTGGATCATGATTTTTGAATTTTACTTCTGTTTTGCAGCCTTTTTAATTCCTATAACCCAAACTTGTTGATGTCAACTGCATATTATCGAACAGATCTTTATGGCCGACTGTTGGAGGAGGTATATGAGTTAAGATCCCTGATTTGTTAAATTTATTTTTGTTGAAAATTGTGTTCCCCTCACCTGGTGCATTAAATGTTGGGATTTTTCTACATAAAATTAGTTAACACGCATCATAAAAGTTTCTCGTCTAAAATCAAGAGATGGTATGGGCAACTATTAGCGTTCACACTAACAGACACCAAAAGTGAAAAATAATAATTTGTTTCGTTTATTACACCAAATCCATGTACTTGCCATCATCACATTTCATTTCCATCTCTTTCTGCTTACGTTGCTTTTATTTGCTGAAGTTACTGATGCCTCCATGTAAATGGCTTTTCCCTAAATGTTATGTAATATGCGGTATTCTAGCCCAAAATAAACCCTCTTGGGAAACAAAACAGAGCCTGACTTTTGGTATTACCAAGATTATCAAACCTTCATAATGGATCTTATGGTCTGTAGTACTTTTTTCTGATGTAGAGGATCATCATACATGTAACCGTAGAGCATACTTCTAATACTACTCAGATTTTGCTCTAACTATTCTTCATGATGTTATCAAGGTCGTCAAGACTATGGAAGAACTACGGAAAGATTTTAGAAACCCATAGGAATAAGAAACAAACTATTGAGCTGGGATATAAATGCTCCACAATGGAGGAAGAAAGCCCCTTATATAGAGGAGTGGATCCTTCATGTACAATAATACAACCGACACACTAGTATAATAATATTACAAGTGGACAACTGATTTATTACTACTTTATCAAAATAGGATAAGATATCTGACACAAAATCAATAATTATACAAAACGAAAAGAGTCTTATCATTACTTTTGGTAAAGCAGGATAAGATAACTACAATAATTTTACAACATGACACGTCTTTTTAAAAATCAAGGAATCTGCTTTTTTAAAAGTTATTTATTACAAACGACAAAAACTTTTGATGAAATTTTTCATACGTGATGAGTCATCAAGGCGTTCCAAGGTCTGCTTCCCATCCAGGTACATTTGAATCGTCTAAATCAGAGGAGAGTCCATGTTTCCACCAAGGCTAAGTTTTAGTACAATTTTTCTTCTAATTTTTCATGATTATCTGGATCTGTTGGATCAAAATCATATGGTTGTATTTCACATTCATATGAATTTTGAGAGTCTTGAAAAACTCATTATAGTTTATTTCAGTGTCCAAATAATTTGAATTTTGTTCTTCTGGATTGCTTGGTCCTGGTTTATCCATGTCCAGTTTCAATTTTCATTAAATTCATTTAAAAGACTTTCTCGAAGTTGTTATCCTTCTAGTGTTGTTTCTGGATACCTAGACATTTCTCCAAGACATTGGTGTGGCCTTCCTAAGAAAAGCTGGTTCCAATGGGTCACGTCTTTTTCCTGGCAAGCGGATGGATAGTGCCCAAATATCTGTCCAAAAAGTTGACATTGTGATTCTCTGTATTTTTGGATGTCCTACTGGATCTTGGTTGCATAGTCTAGAGGCAAAACTTCCCATGAAGTATCCTCTTCTATGTCTGGCCAAATTTAAGGAGGAATTGTTTGGTTGATTTCTGCCATTCTTCTTTGGAATTCACAAAACTCCTTTGGATACCTTTTCCAATCTTGGTGTAGATTGAAAGGTTGAACAGCATAATCCTTGACATAAGAGAAATGTTCATAAGAACCTGCATCTGTAAAATGACCTTGTCGGTGGAAAACGGCATACTCCTCGACATAAGAGAAACGTTCATAAGAACCTGCATCCGTGCAATAACCCTGTTGTTGGAAAACTAAGATGACAAAAAACATTTTTTTTGAGAAGTTCTCAAGTCTTTGAATTTTAAAGAAAAAGCTTCAAACATTCTTATCAGTTGAAATATATGTTATATTTTTAGTTACCAACTTGTTGTCTTTAATTTCTTAGGGACTAAAGTGCAAACTTTCCTTTTTGACCATGTATATATTTGTACACTTTCCATCTATCAATATACAAGAATTTTACCCCCAAAATT
>CAIGRR010442426.1:0-15648 GCA_903798365.1 Fraxinus sp. 1973-6204 | reverse complement strand
CAAATTTTTTCTTTCATCCCTAGAATTCTTAGCAACAAGTATTTATTGTCGCCAAAAGTAGACCCTAGGCATCAAAAATATTTCGTTGCAAAAAATAAAAGTTCGTCGTCATAAGTTTCCCACCAAAAAATATTTTAGCGCCATGCTTCCATTATTTTTTGCAACAATCTTTACTATTTGTCTCGCATTTTAACATTTTATAACAATTTTTTATGTTGCCTTATATTTTTTGGGACATTTCTTTTCCACTCAACCTTTGCAACGAACTTTAAAAACGTGTTGCGCTAAATCACTTATTGCGACAGCATTTTGTATGTCACGAAATCACAATTTTACTGTAGTGATTCTTCCAACTTAGAGTTAATTAGTTGTGTTATTTTCTTTGAGGATGTTGGTAACTAAATTTTGTAAGCAAATAGCCAGTGAGATTTTGAGCCTCTAAACTAACACATTCATATCAATCTCACTATTTTCTTTCATGAGTGATGTTTTTCCATAGATTTGTTTCTCTAAAACATGCATTGATTCTCTTCAAGGCCATATTAATACATGTATGAACATGATTAAGGCCATCTTTGTTATATAAGTTAGCTATCTAAGCCAAAAAACTTACATTGTAATTAATTTTTCCTTTTTGTTGAACCCCTTTGAGCTTCATTGCCTTTTCATTTTTGTAAACCCACGTACAAGTTTTAACCCGGAAAAACAATGTCTTTACCCAAGTTACAGAGCTAGTGGAGTATCGTTTATCATTATGATATGTATGGGTGTGCAAGAAATAAGTGTGGGGGTGTCAAAATTATGGCTGTGATTGGTGGAATTGAACATGCTTTCAATATCAATTCACAAGTTTATTGTTGGTGTAATGTTTTGAATGAAAAAGAAAAGAAAAGAGGATGATAGAAGAAAAAAGAAAAGAAAATAAGTGATGGAGGAAATTGATCTTAATGTTACAAAATATTTATGTTCATAATTCCTCCTATGTTTCGAGAAATGGTTTGGTATGTGTGGGATAGATCAAAGAAATATTTGGGAATGTGACTAAAAAGCCCTCGAAATTAGTGGTTTTACATACATTTTGTATATGTTTGAGCTGAGTTTATTCATGTTTGCTCCACTAATTTCGATGGTTTTCAGTCACATTCCCAAATATTTCCCACCTTAACCTTAAGTCTCGTTACAACCTTCGAAAAGTCCTTATGTTTTCTGTTATGCGTGTGATCTAATTGGTGGAGAATGAGAAGAAATGAAAGCATATGGTAGATTGTCTCCATGGGAATGAACTTGAGCGAAACACACCCTTCGAACACATGAGAGTCAATTGCTTATTTTCGTGAGGGTCTACGTTTTTGGTTTACTCCTTCTTCATATGAAAATACTCGCTAATTGATTATAAGTTGTGTGAGAATGGTTGGTCATGCTATGTTATGTGTTTTAAAGAGTTTGGTTGTTCTATACTTATGGCGTTACAACCTTGGTGTTTTTGAGGAAAGTAAAAATAGAGTTTTCCCGAGGACGAGCAAAAGCTAAGTGTGGAGGAATGTGATGAGAATGTAAAATACTATATTTTTCATCCATTTATCCTTTGATTTTGCGATTAACTGATGCCTAAATGTACTCAGTATTCTTGTATTTTTATTTAAGTTGCAATTGAATGAATTGTGGAATTTAGAAGAAACAAGCAAAAAAGACTAAAATGGAAGAAATACAAAATTCGGGGACTGAAATGCAAATACTCAAAAGTTATGTTGAATCTCACGATGAAGATTTGAGAGTGGTAGGCATCAATTGGATGAGGAAAGAAGCCAAAGGGATGAAATATAGTCAAAGTACTATCACATATCAACTCATAGCCGAAAAAGTTATGCTTCAAATTTACAGTCTCAGTTTGAAACCCATTTTCCGCATAAGAAACGTTCGAACCGAAGAAATTGTATTTCTGGATGATTTTTAGCCCTTTGAGTTAGATTCCCAATGCATCTAGAATCACCTCAATCGGATAACGAAAGAGAAATATATGGTCAAAATACTGAACATTGTCTATTTAAAGCTATACGGTCGCATAACTTAAATTCCATGCAATTGCAAGAGGTGTTCAACGAATTTCAGAGTCCAGTTTCAATCTTCTATGAGACCGCATGACATACTATTATGCAGTCGTATAATTCATTCCCGACACGAAAATTCTGCTTTCCGAATTTAAGGAAACCACTTGTGGAAACAACTATAAATACATATTTTAAAACTCTAGAACGAGAGAAGAACATACAGATTGCCTCCCATCTTCATTTTTCATTATTTTACTCTTAGAATCATGAATTGTAACTAAAATCTTACACTTGATCGAAAGAAATTGATGTATCAGAACCACATATTGCGAGATCTAAATAGTTTTATTTTGCACATTGAATGGCCTTCTGCATTTATGTCATGAATTGTTGCATTTAATTGTTAGGAGCCCTAGTAGTTTATTATTCTTCACAATATACCGCTAAGTTGATTATCAAATCTGCAATTGTTTGATCCCTTTAACTTGTGAAACAACTAGGATTTAATTATTATCTACGTCAGAAATTGTTAAATCTTGAGAAGAACATTTGAATAAATTGAATACAACCGCTTGTGATTGTTTTATTTAGTTTTATCGATTTATCTAATTATTAAGGCGGTTACTAGATTAAATCCATAGCGCTTGTCTTGGGTTATTTAGTAATTAGTATTAAATGGATCACTTGTTTTTTAATTAACTACAATTAAGGAGAAANCATTTGAATAAATTGAATACAACCGCTTGTGATTGTTTTATTTAGTTTTATCGATTTATCTAATTATTAAGGCGGTTAATAGATTAAATCCATAGCGCTTGTCTTGGGTTATTTAGTAATTAGTATTAAATGGATCACTTGTTTTTTAATTAACTACAATTAAGGAGAAATAGGAAAATAATTCCAAAGGTGAATATTCAAAATATGAATTGAATTATGATTGCATCTATGATCAATTGTGGAACTCTGATGGTGAATGTAGACTTGGACCAATGTTCGTTCTTTTGATTACTTTCGTTATTTAATTTGAGTTATTCATTAATTAATTTATTTAAAGTTGTTTGCGTATAATCAAAACCTCCCAATCATCGTTTACATAGCATAAAATTAGATTAATCACTCTTCGTGGAATCGACCATTGCTTCCACTACAACATTTGTTTTCAGAAGTTAAGGTTTTATTTTTGGGTGCCTGCGACAGGACACCAAAATAATTTATACCAACAGAAATTTAAAACCTGCTAAGAATAATAAATTTATCAAAACACATTCTAACAAACTTTATAATATATCGAAACACACTCCAACAATATTATAGAATAAAATGTAAACATTCCGTTCATTGTTGATAGCAATGAATGTCGTTTATAGGTAAGTTCCATTGGTGAAAACATTTTTTATTTTTTTTAAAGCAGTGATTGATCATTACTTTGTAAGTTATTGCCACACAAAAACGTGCAATTCATAATATAACTTTCAAATTAAATATGATACAGTATTGAAGATCTTTTGGCTTCGTATGAGAGCAATTTACATATTTCAGTATTGATGACCTTTTCGGATTGCCACCAACCTTACCAGTAAACGTTAGACGACAAGCCAGAAAAGTTTTCAGCATTTTTCTTCTCTGCTCAAATTAGAAATGGATTATAGAATTGAAAATATAAATAATTACAATTTTCCAACTAAATAGTAAAAATTTCTTGTCCCTTGATAAGTGTATTTTATACACTTATGCTGGTTTTTATTCTTGATTATTTATTGTTAATTGAAAGAATATCTACTTAATTTAGATTAAATATGTCAATTGTAGGTAAATCATCACTTGGGTGCACTTGGAATGAAAAATGATGAATTTGAAGCTTAATTGGAATTGATTCAAATAATTAAAAACCAACTAACTTGCACATAATCAATTGGAAAATTAATGGGGCAATCAGATGAGGTTCATAAGTTTCAAGAGCTAAATTCAATACTTGAAATATTTAGGGACTTAATTACAATCTTAGAACTTGCATAATATCAATCACGAATGATTGTGGAATGTGGAGGATTAACTTGCAAAGATTCAAAGTTGAAGGATCAAAACTACACGTAAGAAAGGACTCGAGATGAACAAATGAGGGAAATGTGGGAAAGCTTGGAGGCTCTTATACAAAGTTGAGCACACATATTTAGCAGAGAATAAGGGGCCATTGGATAAAATCGAGAAATTCATTCAAACTTTGAAGAAGCTTTTATACAAAACACCAATTCTCCATCTTTTCATATATCTTTGCTTGGAGTTGAAGAAGAAGTTATCAAAAGATTGATCAAGAACCATTAACGGAATTCAAGTTTTAAGACCACTTCCCATCTTTCTTTCCAACCCTTAATTTCAAGTGATGTTGCATTCATTTAGTTTGTGTTGTTTGCATTATTATAATGTTTGGGTAGTTGTATAGATACTAAAATAACGATGAACCCTATATTTTAATGTTTATATAAAATTATGAATTTTGACACTTTAAATGTTTGTTTAGTTAATTTGGACGATTGTTAGGAATTTAATTCTTTTCAATTAATTTGCTATTGATTGAATTTGAATTGGTATATGATTTTTATTGACATTTGGGAGAAGGAATAGGAATTTAACACAAGTAGCATTCACTCATCTAGATGTTAAGGGATAATTATTTATGCTTTGCATGATCTCATTGAAGGTTCTTTCAATTTAAAAGCATCTTCATATGTTAGTGAAAATACTGAAAGAAATTCGTCGAATAATACCAATGTATAAATAATTGGCCACATAAAAGGACGCAACATAACCAAATTGAACTTACTAAAGCAATCAGAATTTCTTTAACCTGCAGTCGTAGCACTTAAACTTGTATACTTATATGGAAAAAATTAAAGTCGTAATATATAATGCATGATCTGTAAGATGAATTTCGCAAAGAGTTGTATACATAAATAAATTATCAGTTAGTGGATATAATCACAAGTCTATATTGTGTTATCCTTTCAATACATTAAACTTTATATGCATAATATAAATGTGATTATATATAACCAACTCATCTAGCATGACTACTAAAACTATATATTCCTGAAAGATTTAATATATTTGAAGCATATAATTCAAGTATATTATCGTAAGGGGAGTAAATATGTATTTTAATTTTTTTATTGATCTATGTTTTGTTACCGGATTTTCTTGGTACAATTTTTAATGAGACAACTATTAAAGCTTATCTAAGGAAATAATTTATTCTTTTTCCTTCATTAGGATTTTTACAAAGGATTTTTCCTAATAAGGCTTTAAAAAGACATTGTTTTATAATGAATGTCCATAACCTATATGATATTTACCCTTAATGTAGCATTACGATTTTGCTCTTGTATGTTATAAATTGTATATAAGACTTTCGAAGAGAGTAACAACAAAATTTGTTTTTCAATGTACCATCATGTCGATTAGAGACAAACAAAGATTGATAAAATCTTGTATAAAAATGATATTTATTGGGGGCTATAACAAGATAACATGGAACATACTTTACCGGAACTATGATATTGATGATATTAATGTACATGATATGAATGACTCCATAGAATGATTTCATTTATTATAATTCTTTTTCCTTCACTCAAGTTTTGTCCCGTTGAATTTTTTGACAATATTTTAATGAGACATCATTTTATTACTCTAAATTATTTGTAATATTATTTTCTTTGTTTGGTATTTTGTCCCATCGGATCTTTGCCAAATAAGATTTTAAATAGTGTAGTTATTGTGTAAATAGTCAATCAAGGAGGAATATTGTAAATAAAGTTGAATTTGTGAATAACCATTTTAACCTTACAATCCTAATTGTAACATATAAATATGAGACATTTGTTCTCAATAAAATACACACACAAGTTTATTGGCTTTTATATTTTCTTCTCTTTCGTGTCTACTTTATAACACAACATAATTTTTGCTATTCATTTCAAATGAAGTCAGCAGAATATTGGATATAATATGTGTTAATACATGGAACATTGACGATAAAGATGCAACAAAAAAGGTAAGGAACATAATTGCAATAATGAGTAAAGATTGAATTGTTGGTTCATAATTCACAGTAATCAATTGAAGTTAATTGTATCTTGGGTTCACGTGCAAAATATTTTATTGTGTAAATGTGTAATTGAAAATGAATTCGAGAATTAGAGAGTTTTGAAATAGTGATTGTCAAATAATGACTTAATATTCTTTGTCTTGTAAGCCATTAATTTAAAGAATGTATAGCTTGTTTGCTAGGAATTTGGCTTTATTTAATGAATGTATAGGCTAGTTTATCTTTGTTTGCTAGGAATTTTATTAAGAGTGCGTGTAAACTATAGTGAATTAAAATGGGAGTAGATCGGCTCCATCGAATCTTTGACGAGTCCTTCTATGGAGTTCGGCGTTCATCTCGCCTTAATATTTGATTATATAATATAGTATTGTATTGTACTAATCCATCTTGATTAACCAAAACTTCATTGTTTCTTGTCAAAAAGAGAGTACAGATTTTATAATGGCCATGTTAGGTAGAGATTTTAAGAATTGATTTTATGTATAGTAATTTTTTTCAAAAATGTGTTGTTAAAGAATGAAAATCTTATGAATTCACGGGCAAAATTATTTATTAAGAGAATGTGACTGAAAAAAATGAGGACAAAATAATGACAATATAATTTTGCTTAGTAAATATGTAAGTATGATGATCAATAAATACATTTCAAACAATTTTAAAACCTATCAAGACTCATAGAATAATATTCACAACATATTAATATATAATTTCCGATAATTTTTCTATTCGATACTTTAAAGAATTCCATGTTAATTAAAACACAAAATACAAGACAATTATTTAGCAAGGAATAAGTAAATTCAATTTCAATAAAAAGTGAATATGAATCTAATATAGCTACATATTATAAAAATGAATTATATATATGTTAATTTCCAACTAGAAGACAATATTTCAACAACAAGAGATGTCGAAATTTCAACTTTTGTTATTAACAACTTGAGCCTTGCTGATAAGACCCTTGTTGGACAACTTTGATACGAAATGTATCAAAATTCTTAAAAGAAAAGATTTAACAAGCTGGCTACGATTGTAACCGATGTTAAAAGGGTGTCAGCGACGTTTTTGGCACGTTCTGGCTACATAAGATATAGATAAGGAAATGGATAATGAACATTGAACTGTCGATGTTAAGACAATTTAAGCAGGCCACACTTTGCTTAAACATTGAATATGCAATGTAAGACAATGGTGGGATTTATGCATTAAGACCTTGTTAGCCTAAGCTTAAACGCTTTACTTGTACGGAAATAGCTTTAATTATTGTTAGGAAAATTGTAAACGTGCATTTATTATATTTCAATTACATACGTTTTACGTGCATAAAACCAAATATAACTTCAACTTACCGAAAACAATTATGTAAAATAGAAATGAGAAATGCATGAATATGAGTTGGTCGGGGAAAGAGTTGAACTATTTATCCTTAAAACGATAATATCCTGTACGAGTGCTAACTGTTTTTCGGCATTCATCTCCAAAGAGACAAAGATCAAATCCATAGTAAGAGCACTCCAAATTACGTATACCAACGAACCTTCTTATGTTTTGAATCCTCTTCACATGAAACTCGACTCCGAATAAATGTTCAAAATATTTTGAACCGAATATGTGTTAACATGATAATGCAATGATGAAAAAATGAAGGGAAATTGCACTGGAGATCCCAAACATCTCATTTTCTAGCTCAAACCTTTTACTTTAATGGCAGTTGGAGTCAATTGGATGGATTCCATCCAAAATCTCGTTAGTCAACACTGAAATTGGAATTTTGACTCAAATTGACAACTTAAATAACGGCAAAATGGTCAATATATATTTCTATAATTAAATAATTAAATAAAAAAAATGAACTTCGACTTCTCCAATTCACCCCACCCCACTTCCAACTCCAAAATCAAAAACTAGAAGTTGATGAATTCTTACCACCAACACCAACCATTGTTGCCACATCAACACCGCCCAACCACTGCCCTCGATCAAGTAATTATGCTTTGCTTGATTAAAACCCCAAACAACAGGTATCGCCTGGAGCCGAAGCACCCCTCTCGAGAGTCATGGACGATGCACTCAGTTCATTTAAATGGCTACAAACACAGGCTCTATCGAAAAATGCTAATCCATGTTTATCAGATGGGTTTTGAAAATTATG
The DNA here is from genome assembly GCA_903798365.1 of Fraxinus sp. 1973-6204. Taxonomy (NCBI): domain Eukaryota; kingdom Viridiplantae; phylum Streptophyta; class Magnoliopsida; order Lamiales; family Oleaceae; genus Fraxinus; species Fraxinus sp. 1973-6204. The sequence continues at coordinate 7,343 of CAIGRR010442426.1, read as the reverse complement.
TAGTTAACTAAATAAGTTCGATATTACATGCATAATTAATAAATGTCCAATTATCCTATGTTTGAATACCGCAGTAATAAAGAAGTCAATAAATAACTAATACCAAAATGATGACGGAGAACCCAATTGGGTAAAAATTACAGGACCAAGCTAGTTACCTCAATTACAGATAATATGGATTACAGTTTATTTATAGCTTAACAAATTTCACAAGTTCTCGCTGTTGTAATTTCTATAATCTTCAAGATCTGTTGTACCCACCAGCTTCCCGATCTTCTATAGTTAGATGCTGTCTAAGCAACTCCATTAGACTTCATAATCTATTTCCTGTAGCTTCCAAGATCTGTTGTTTCCTTCCAACTTTTCGATCTTCTTCAATTGTCTCTTCCAAGTGGATCTCCAAGAACCTGCTCCAATGTCTTGTGCTCTTCCTGTGCTTGTAATGCAACATCTCTCAACCTTTAGAAACTTCTGAAGTTCAATTGAGAAAGTGCCTTCCTAAAGATGTTTAAAAAGTATGTATTTTGGATTCTTTAATATAATGTTTTCCCAGATAGGTGGTTAAATGATCTCAAGAAGAAAGGATGAATCACCATGAAAGAATATGTTCTTGAATCTTTAGAGAATAAGATGAGGCAATGAAAATAATAAAAGACCATCACCCAATTTTGTGCATAGGCTTGAGTATTTATAGGAGATGGTAATTAGGATGAATGAGCCAGAAAAATCTGTTTAAAAATACAAATTAGGATTTTCAGTATAAAATTGTTGCTCGACCAAAACTTCAGCGACAGGAGAGCGATGGGACTTCTGTTTTTGTCGCTCGAGTAATTTCCAAGCGATAGGCTAGCGAAAATGCGGCGTCGTGTTTCTTTTCTTTTCATGCTCAAACCCTAGACCTCATAACCCAATTTTTGCACCTAGGTCCTTGACTTTTACAACATGTTACAAATTAGTCCATTTATCCACAGGATCACCAACACTAAAAACTTAAGAAACTCCCCCCTTTGAAATTCAGTGACAACACTATAGAATAAGTTAAGGAAAACTAAATACAAAATCTAAACTACCCAAAGCTTCATCAAACTGATGTCTCTTGCATTCGTTGTTAAATCTGTTTCCTGAAATCCAAACCTCAAATACCAAGTGTAAAAGCACATGATACAAGAAATGTAACAATTGAAGTTCATAATCATAATTAAACATGCTAGTTTGAGACGTGACATTAATGTCAATCAAAACACCAACCGAAACATTAACATCACAAAACATCAAAACTCAAACAGCTTATACATTATAATATGGAATGCAATGTCAATTCTCCCCCTTACTGCAAACTCTTAACATATTTATGTAGCATGCAAAATGTATCTATGTCTCTCTCCAACGACCCCTAAGACATAAAATGAAAATGCCAACGCGTTCCAAATGTCAAATGCCAATGCATTCAATTTCAATAAATCTTTTCACCCCTTGTGTAATATCTCCCCCTTTTTGTCACAAATGACAAAGATATAAAAAAAAACTTTTGACAATAATATAAAATCACTCAAAAAATACAGTCGTTAGCATGCATGAGTATAATCAATGTGCAGTAAACCCTCTCACATACTCAGTTCAAGTTAACATGGAGTAAATTGTATAAATGACTCATGTGTGTAAATATTACTAATCCTTTGTAATCAGAACTCCAAACCTTAATTTTGTGAGACATGACATGCTAAACATTTCTGCCAATAACTATATTCCTCTACTTATGAAAGTCAAATCATTTAGAGCACATTAGGACCTTTAAATAAAAGCTCATTTTGTATTGATGTTTTCTTTTCTCCCCCTGACTTTTTGCACATAAATTTTTCATATTGTTTAGTATTTTTAGCTCATAATTGTTTTTCACATATTAAGTGTAGGCTCTTCTCCAATAAGCGACTAAAATGACCCATGTAACGAGTATTAAGCCGGTTTACCCAAGTCAGTTGACCATATGCACCAAGCTATGGGAAACCTCGCATGCTTAATTGCTCGAGTCGAATACGCTACGAATAATAACATAAGATATTGAGCTTTTATTACCGGGGATAAATTTGAGTTTAGGTCTTAAAATAAGATCAACTTATGTTCAAAGTCAACCTACTAACATGTGACTGTCATCCCAAATCTCACACGCACGGTAAAGTCCCACAAATAATATCATAGTGTGTGCAGTGCAGATAGTACATAAAGACACATATACTAAGTACTTCATAAATAACCTAAGTTAGCAATGAAAACTATAGCTCATCGATTAAACCCATGCAGGAACACAACTAACAAGTTTAAGAACGTTCAATATCATGCTGTAGTAAAAATTCCCATCATTTTTATTTTTCAATTTTTCAATTTTTTTTTGTATTTAATTTAAAACATGAATGCATTGAGTATACAAAAAAAATCAAACACACACAATAATAATAATAATAATAATAATAATAATAATAATAATAATAATAATAATAATAATGCATGTGATTTTTACCTAGAAAACAAATAAACAAATGTGATGCATGCATAAATCAATGACAAACAATGATAGAGCTCGAGCATATATCAAAAATACCTAATTAGTTAGGTATGCAAATACTCTTACCTTTAAGAGCACTGTGATTTCTTTCAACATTTTTCAGATCATTTCTCTTTACACAAACTTGCGTAGGACGAGAATATTCCTATTTATCCGTGTCATTAACTTAGTCCATTAACTCACTCGATTAATAAGAAAGTCAATCCGACCAACAAAGTCTTGATCCTTATTACTATTTAAGTTCTGATATCTCTTTCTATTCAGGAAATGATGACACCTAGGTTTTCTGTGTTCTAACTCACCACAGTGAAAACATGTAGGGATAAACCTAGGACCAACGTTATGTGGACGCTGTCGTCTATTCCTAGGTCGACAGGTTCTACGTTGTCTATTAGGCCTCTGTCTAATAAATCTCTTATCCTTAAGATCGGGTTAGGCACATGTTTGGGCCGGTCAGTGGGAGGGACAAACGTGGTCTTAGAAGTACTAATATTGTTTTCCTTAAAACCTAGACCTCCCTTATTTCTAGCTGACTTGCTCATTCCTAAAATGTTACATAACTTTTCAGAACTACTAGAGAAGGCAAGCAGTTGAGACTTAGAATATTTTAGATCGATCAGAAGGTTCTTAACCTGTATTTCTAAAGTCTCTTTCTCAATGGTTAACTCATCGACTCTCCTAGAGGACTTCTCAAGCTCACTGGTGAGGTTTTTAAATCGAGTCTCTAAAGTTTTATTCATGGATTTCACTTCACTCAGGATCGAAGTAGATTCCTTAATGTACGCTACTAACTTCTCATTCTCTAATTAAAGTTCCTTATTTTCGTACTCAATGCTTTGTTTTTAGTAAGAATATTAAGACTCTTCTCATACATCTATCATAGCCTCTTGGATATCTTCCTCACTCCTAAACTCTTCATCAGAATCCTTATCACTATCTAAGTCCTCTTCTCTTTCACTCCCCTAGTCAGATCCTTCCCTAACCTTAGCAATAAAGGCAATATATTTTCTACTTTCCTCACGAGTGGATTTCTCACTCTGATTGTCCGAGTTGGACTCGTTATCAGTGTGAGTAGCATTCATAGCCTTATCCGAATTTTTTCTACTGTTAGGATACTCACTCCTAACGTGGCAAAACCTTGACAATTATGGCATCTCACAGATTTAGATTTTCTCCTATATTCACTGGGGCCACCTTTGTGTCTCTCTTGAGGATTATTTTTCTTTTTAAAAATTTTTCAAAATCTTTTAGTCAAGTAAGCTAACCCTTCATCATCCGGAGAATCAGAATCAGAAGTTTCTATCCAAATGTTTCTAACGGATTTCAAGGTCAAAGATTTATCTTCAACAGATTTATCTAAGGTCAGCTCATACATCTAGATGGATCCAACTAACTCGTCCATCTTAATGTAATCTATGTCCTTTTTTTCTTCAATTGTCGTGATTTTAGGCCTGAAACGCTCGGGTAAGGATTTAAGAATTTTACGCACTATCCTAGGCTCGAGGATTTTCCCTCATAGGTTGAAACTAGAATTCACTATATCGTTTAAGCTAGCATAAAACTCATCAAAAGTTTCATTCTATTTCATCATAATCTCTTCAAACCTAGTGGTTAACATTTGCGACTTAGAATTTTTTACAGCCCGTGTTCCCTCATGTGTGGTTTGTAAAATATCGCAAACCTCTTAGCAACCTCATACATGGACACTCGCCTGAATTTGTCCCAGTATACTGCCATAAATAGAGCATGTAATGCTTTACTATTCTAGTTGCACTCATCTAAGTTAGCTCTAGTCCAAATAGCGATGGGAGTGGGGGTTACTACGTTGTCTATAGTTGTACTAGAGGCACTCCAACCATTCACCACACTCAACCAAATCCGCTCATTCATAGATTTTAGGAAAGTTCTCATTCTAACATTCCAATAAGCATAATTATTGCCATCAAAATATGGCGAGACGGATAATGAATTACTCATCTAGAAATCTAAGGTCAGGATTCGAATTTAGGCTCTGATACCAGTTGAAAATTACGCGGTTTACTAACTAAGTTTGACCTTATGTGTGGAATTAATAAATCAAAAGCAACGGTTACTTTCAATTGTTTCTAGATGATTAAGCATATATGTCCAATTATCCTATAGTAATAAAGAAAGCAATAAATAACTAACACCAAAATGATGACGAAAAACCCCAACTGGATAAAAACTATAAGACCAAGTCAGTTACCTCAACTATAGATAATATGGATTACAGTCTATTTCTAGCCTAGCAAATCCCACTAGTTCCCGTTGTTGTATTTTCTGTAATCTTCAAGATCTGTTGTACCTACCCGCCTCCCGATCTTCTACATTTAGATGTTGTCTAGCCAACTCCACTAGACTTCCCAATCTACTTTCTGTAGCTTGCAAGATCTGATGTCTCCTTCTAGCTTCCCGATCTTATTTAATTATCTCTTCCAAGTGAATTTTCAAGAACCTGCTCCAAGGTCTTGTGCTCTTCCTATGCTTGTAGTCCAATCTCTCTCAACCTATAGAAATTTCTGAAGTTCAACAAAGAAAGTACCTTCCTAAGGATGTTTAGGAAGTAGGTGTTTTGGATTCTTTAATATGATGTTTTCCCAAATAGGTGGTTAAATGATTTCAAGAAGAAATGATGAATCACAATGAAAGAATATGTTCTTGGATTTTTAGAGAATAAGATGATGAAATGAAAATAATGAAAAACCACCACTCTATTTCGTGCATATGCTTGGGTATTTATACGATAGGGTAATTAGGTTGAATGAGCCGAAAAAATCTATTTAAAAACGTAAATTAGGGTTTTCCGTATAAAATTGTCACTCGAGCCAAACCTGGGCGCAGGCGATAGACGGGAATTCCATTTTTGTCGCTTGAGCAGTTTCTAGGAGATAGGCTAGCGAAAATGTGGAGTCATGTTTCTCCTTTTTCATGCTCATACCCTCGACCTCATAACACAATTTATATAAATTGCGTCCTAGGTCCTTGACTTTTACACCGTGTTACAAATTAGTCATTTTACCACATAAGTGCCAACATTAAAAACCTAACATGTTTGACTTTGATCGGGTTTCATGGTAGGGGTAGTGAGGGTTGGGATTTGGAGAAGATGAATTTTTTTATTTAATATTTTCTTATTAAAGCTAAAGAAGAGGTTGAAGTCTTTAATTAGAATCACAAAGGAAGAAAAAAGAGGATAGGTAGGTAGAGGCGAATTGGCTTACCTTTCATTTGTAGTGTTGGCAAGTCATATAAGCAAATGGAAAAACTTGATATATTTACTAAAATATTGAAAGATGGTAAAATGCTTTTTATTTAACTTTCACAATATTATGAACTAAGGTCCTGTTTGATTGCACTTTAATTCCATGGAAGATGAAAATTAAATTTCATTTTTCACATTTTTACATGTTTGATTGCACAAATTTTTCATGGAATTAGTTTTCCATCTATCACCCACATGCTCACATTTTCTTGATTTTTGAGAAAATGTTTTTCCCGCCACTTTGGTGGGAAAAGCTTTTTTAGGCAATTTTTTTTGGGGCAATGCAAACAAATTTTATTCATAATTGTAACAAATTCTACTTCTTTAATTGACAATTTTCATGGAAAACAAGGTCAAACGAACATCAAAATATCCAAAATCTCAATATTTTTCAGGTGAAAATTATACAAATCAAACACAATTAATTAACAGTTCTCAATAAAACAAGTTCTAAGTCATTCCATTCCCTAAAATTCATTTTCTTTCTACTCAAATTTTATTTTTACAATCAAACAGACCTAAGTTCTGTATATTCTCAACGGGCTGTGCTTCGTGCACAGCTTTTAGGGGGCTGTAAATTTACAGCCCCCTAAAAGCTGTGCAAACAGCTTTCTCCTTCTCAAAATTAGTATGCCATGCAATTATTGTCCAATTTAAGTTGACTAAGTAAATGCTTGACCTTGTCAACTTGTGCAGATCCAACTGAAACCACACAACTTGAGCTTTGCTCAGCGGAACCTTGTTGGGCTACTTTGAGCTCATAATAGGTAAGTGTTTGGAAATTAATGGTGAATAAATTTGTAATATTTAAGAATGTTATGATATTAAAATTTTGATGTTAATCTCTATCAAATAGGGCCTAAATACTAGCCAAATAAATGAGGACTAAGTTTTTAGTCGACGAGTTGCAAAATCCTCAAACTTTATTCACTTCGATATAAGATGTAAGGAAGCTTTGAAATAAAACAAAACAAAGGTCTCTTTTGTGACGCATGTTAAATGGATCTTAGTGAGGTTTTAGTTGAACTAGTCATATGATAGTTTAAATGTTCTTTGAACATTGAATTATTAATGTAAATACAATTTAAGTAGGCCCCACTCTACTTATCTTTCAATGTGCAGTCTAATTTGAGGCAGGCTGATTTAAAATATCACGGCATTAAGACCTTTGTTAGCCGAGTTTAAAAGCTTTACTTATACGTAATTATTTTTAAATGAAATAAGTTTTTGATTAATTAAATATGAAAATAAATAAGGTAATTATAACACTAGTAATAACGTTAAAGACTCTCTTGAAAGCAAAATCCTTCTGACAATAAGTAACTTAAAAGGTATATTGATTTAATGTATGATATTATTAGAACATGCTAAAAAGATATTAATCGACGAAATTTATGAAGTTAGGTGATCGTTTGTCATTCTTTTTGCATCTATGATAGAAGTTTTCGTTGTGTTGTGTTTTTAATACTGATAGTGACCATTGATTTGTCCTAAATTCTG
>CAIGRR010442327.1:0-20564 GCA_903798365.1 Fraxinus sp. 1973-6204 | reverse complement strand
AAAAAAAAAAAAAAAAAAAAAAAAAAAAAAAAAAGAGAGAATATGAACTATATAATACACTGGAATACATGAATACGAGAGAATATCATTGTTAAACACAGAAGTAAAGTAGTTAGGAATCAAGAATGCAAAGGAAAATATTACCGAGATGTAATATATCTAAAAGGTATCAATAAATATCATTAAACTATTCTTTCAGGATTAAACTAAACTAATCTAAATCTCACTTGAGAAAAATAGATCTAAACAAGTTTAGATTGGAAAAAGTTTAATTGGACTGATTGACTTTTAATAATTAAACAATTACATTAACCTATTACTTAAAAATAAATGTTGAACAATAGTATTAATTCTTTCTTTTTTTGACATAATGATTTATATAAAATTATATTTCATTTTTATATTTAAATTAAATATCTGAACTATTATATTATTACAAAATTACATTATCTATATATTTTGCGCATCACTTTTCAATAATAGCCTTTTCATATGTCATGTTATACAGTATTTTCTGTTCAATTTCTGTGCAACCTGAAAGTAATCCAAATCAAATGGCATGGGCGTGAGTTGCAGCTGGAAGAAAAAATGAAAATAGTTCCATAAGTTGTGACCAACAAGAACCCTGTCTCTCAAAAGCATTACTAGAATTCTTTCTTCTCATTTTAAATGTAATTTAATTGAAGTAATGCCTTTATATCCTTCTCAATGTACCTCAATCAATATTAACATACTTGGGAAGTGTAATATCAAACCCCCCATTCAATCAAGGGAAGTAGGTTTAAAAAAAATGTAACGAATGGTATTCAAATTAAACCCAACCCATTTAAACTCAAATACTAATGTAAACTGCACCAACCCACAAAAATGGTTTGTTTTGGGAATAGGACAAAAACCACCCAAACCGAATTGTGTTCACCTCTAGGCCTCATCATTTCATAATGCACAAAGAGAATTTCAAAATGGTTAGGCCGTAAACCATAGACAAGCAATAAAAAAAGAGGGCCCATAAGATGATAAAAGACACACACGCACACACTCGAGTTGTCTTTGGCTATCATCGTCAAGTGTGTATTTAGGGTTTGTGTTTGCACTGTCTGTGGGGGTAGGTGGAATAAATATGACGTCAAGTGGTGGAGCCAAATTTTGAGTTTGGGGGCAGGCAAAAAGATCGATGGAATTATGTAAAAAAGGCAAATTATGCAAATAGTACTGAAGCTTGAGGATGGAAAAGTTCAATGTTAAAGGTTGAGAATGTATTTTCTGTAGATATTAAAGGTTAGGAGGAATCGTGTAAATTGTTCGGAAAAAGATAAGTGGGGGAAAATTAACAGTAAGGGTGCTGGGACTTGAACCACGTACTTTGCAGCCACAAAGTAAAACTTCTACCAGTAGTATACAGTAATTCTTGTCAAAATACTCAAGTTTGGAATTTAATTGAGTTTTTATACATCTATTGAAAAATAAAAATTAAAAATGTTTCTAGGGTGGGGAAGAGTTTTGCCAAGGCTGTCGCCCCTCTCTGCCACCCATGTACCTCCTCCCCTGCATCCATTATCTAATATTTCCATTCCTCAAAATAAGCAACTTTTCAGTTTCTACCACATATATCATAGACTTGCTAAACAAGGCAAGTTATCTGATAGCCTTCGTCTAAAATCAGGACAAGAACAATTACACACCCTATATGTCAAAGTGCAAAAACGACTTCATACATACACCTTGTGTGTGTGTGTCCATTCTGCTTGGCAAAGGTTACATAATAAATATCATACCTCTAACATAGGGTAAAAGCGAGATAGTTGCCATGTTACTACTTCACCGGGGCGGTCTTTTCTAGCAGCATGCTTCTTCTGTAAGTGAAAATGAGATAACTAAAATGTCTGTTGCAGGGTTTAATTAACTCGAAAATCCAAATACCTTGTGAGCATCAAACTTAAGAGAGAAGGATGCAATTGAGCTTTTTTTCGTTTCTGCAGATGCCTCCAGCAATCTCATATTATACACAGCATTCATATCGTCCGGTGGTAAGCTTGCCAACTTGAAGGAAATGTGTCCCAGGTGTTAATTTATTATAATCAATACAATAAAAAAAAATGTTAACACTTGTAACGTACGGAGTTCACAAATGACTTTCAAACAGGAGAAAAATCAGGTTTGTGCATAGATATTGGTGGAAGGAGTCCAAAAGATCTATTATGTTACTAATCACTTGGCAATTCATAAAGTTACGTCCAGGGTGATACAGAATGATGAGACCTGCACAACCAAAAAACCATAGTACACAAAAGACACGTGCCTCGGGAAGGGTTATGGATCACTTGGCACAATCCATCCACCTTTTCAGGTCTCAGGAACCAAAATCTGCCACATATTGTTCCAAATAATGGTTCGTGGAGAAGGGTTTCAGCAGCATTGGTTGCATTTCCCCCTCTTGAACCCTGTTTTATTCCTACTAAACTTTTCTAACACTTACAAGCCCAATGGACAGCCTGTTTTTATGAGCTCGTCAGGTCACCAATATTGTCATTTCCTATGACAAAACAGCACGGTACAACAGGTTTGAAACACTTCCTTTTTTCCCATTTCAACAAATGGTGGTGGTTAAAGCATGAACCGGTGACAAGTATATTCCAGTCCATTTATCAATGCTTTCAAAGATTCCTGACTTGGTGGTTCAATATCAGGATTGAAACAGACACATAGGACTTTTCTGGGTTGTCATGTAAGAAGCAAGAAGGAAGATTATAACTCTACCCCTTCAATGCTGAACTCTTCATTTAGAGACATTTGAAGAAAGTTCATCTAATGTAATCATTATTAGCAATTTGGGGCTTAGGGTCAGTTTAAAGTGTGATGGTCGCTGACCTTGTGGCTTGATTAAAAAGCAGGTTTCCATGGGGTTGGTAACATAGATTGTTCGAAATTATTGAAACCACAAGACTTGAGACTGTAACAGGTTCTAGTTTCTTGATTTCAAAATATACTACACTGGTATTTTTTTGTCAGAGATATCATGCGGATATAGATATACGGTAACTGTGCTTCTGACTTTTCATCTTATTGAATGTCCAGTAACATTATCAAGACCTCAAGTGTAATACTAGCTTGAGACAACTAAGTGAAATTGAGTTTGATCTTAATTCAAATTTGAGAAGTGAAGAGGTCTAAGAATGAAAGTTAAATTGAAAATAAGTTCACTAACCTCCATTAGTTTTGTGATTTTGTCATCTTCAAATTTTTCAGGGTAAAGAGCTGCATAAATCATCAATAACCGCAGCTTATTTTCACGCGTCACATCCTGCCAAAAAAGAGTCATTGCATTTACAACTTACACCATCGAAACTAATATGCCGAACTACATTTTTACATAAATGCTGAGCTACTTTTCTACACAAACTATACCATTCTCACCTGTTTTGTTCTCAGAAAATTTATAAGTTCTTTGGTTCCTGCATCACCAAACACTAGATCCTGCTCTAGTTGCCCAACTTCTTTAAGCCCCAGTTCCCTGATAATTTTGTTAATTTTGCCAGCAATCTGAATGAGTGAAGAATTATTAGCAAAAATCTCAATTTGTTGCTTCTTCTGTTATTAAATATATATATGTTTCTATTCCATTATATGAATCATCCACAGGATAATTCCAAAATGAATCTACAAAGTGCATCAGCAATGTAACAATTCAAGCTTTTTTCAACCGATAAGAATGCAAGTAAAAAGGAGGTTTTATTTTCAAGTTCGCGAAGATCACATTGGCATGCATTATAGTATCCCAAGTACCTTGGTTTCTGAACTAAACAATGTAAATTCTACTGCTTTGATTTGATAACAAAGATTTAAGTTCGTAAACTTTCATGCTCAGGGAACTTTTTCAGAAAAAAATGAAGTTCGGTACTTCATGATTTCTTGTGTAAGAATACTGATTGACAATCTCTTATCTAATAGAGATAATAAATAGTATGACATGGCAAAAGTAAACCTCTACATTGAAGCTCTTCCAGAAAGTTAGCATTTTGTATGTGCATGTGTAAAATGCCAACTTGCTTCACAAGAACACTGATTGAAGAAAATTAGCATTTGGCAAACAAATCCATGGCTGATTGTCATAGCAACATCCTCGTATGAGAAGGTTTTTAGAATACAAGATCACCCAGAATTAAAAATAAAACACTCCCATCCTTGTGGTAAAAATAATTATGATGAAGAATTTACAATATGGTTTAAAGATTATAACACCTATAGCAATTGTAGTTACAAGAGGCATATAGCAATTGTAGTTACAAGAGGCCTATAGCAATTGTAGTTACAAGAGGCCCACTCACTTCAACATGGAGGGAGAGTTTTTCAATTTGTTCACTATACTGAGGCAAAGCTTGTACCATCTTTTGCAAGTCCCGAGTAGACAACTCACTACCATCTCTACATGAAATAAATTCATAGTGAGAAAGACACAACACCGGGATATATACTAACAAACCAGAACTATTACAAAACACTAGGTAAAGAAAACATGATTTAATATACCAATTCAAATCTGAAAAACTATCATCCTGTATATATAGCTTATTAGCAGGCAACATTATTTTCACGTTTAAGGGACCAATAAGAGAGTCCCGACAAGAACTCATTGTGAATGGAAAACATTGTTCAAAAGGCTAGGCCCGTGTTTCAAAGGATATTAAACTAGGCGAGCTAAAATGCAGAAAAACCTATGATGCAAGGGAAGTTTAATCTATGTGATCAAACTCAAAAGCTAGTTAGATCATAATTTCACGAAAAGAACATATCGGATGCTCCCACACCATCATACGAACAAGAAGTGACTTCTTTCCATTATGTATAGCATAGACACCTGTTCCTCTGTGGAAACTCCAGGTTCCAAATTTGTCTAATGGCAGTAAAGAAAGATCTATATTCGACTATCTCAGAACATGAGAAGAAGTGTAAATCTCACAAATATTACAAATTAGAATTCAATAGTTGATTCCTACCAACTGCATTTCTGACAACAGTAAACCAAATATCTTAATGATACATAACTAAACACAACCTTGAACCATGGATTTGGGCAGCTTTATTTTTTGATACAAAATTTGTCATCTTCTCATGCAACCTTTCACTAGCCTGACAAAAGCCACCATTAGAAAAATCATGACAACGCTCTTCAAGACGAAAAATAAATGAATAAACAAATTTGAAATAACAAAGGTTTTGTGTCTTCCGCGTACATCAGCTATATGTGAATGGCGGAGCTCTAGCCAGACAGGGTCATGATCCTCCAGAAGAACCTCTTTCTTCTCAGGAACACTACCAGCTTTGCTAGCAACCTAAGCAGTATGTTACTAGAGATAGGAGAATGAGAAATATATGTGCTATGAAGCAATGATGGGATATAAGAAGTCGACGCATTACCTCGTGTACATATTTGTTTCCTTCCATATTTAGTAAATCATGGCACATAGCATCATATGTCCATTCATGTATGATTGGAGCGATCTGCATGAGGAAATTAAAATGTTAAACACCAGAAAAACGAACATGGGATCATCAGCATGTTACTCCATCCATACCATAACATTTGCTTGATATTAAAAAATGAAAAATAACATTTTAAGCACAGAATTATCACATTGACATTTAGAATCTATTAACTATTTGCCCAATAATGAGCTCTTGTCTTTCTGTCTTTCTGTGTGCATGTGTTGTGAAAGTCCTACATAAGCAAGCAGATTGACTTTTTGGAATAAGCTGACATTTTGGGATGTTCAGAAAGGCAGGTATAGCAATAGCAATAACAATGGGGAAAATAGTAATTGACTATAAACACCTGGTCTATTGATCTATCCAGGACAAGCAATTCGCACGTCTCTGACTGAGGGAAGTTAGGGAGGTTGGCTTTATATTTCATAAGACAATTCCAAATGCCAGCAGCAAGCTTTGTAGGAATTAGATCTCGAAACGTTATCATTGTATTAGGATCAAGGGATTTGGCAGCTCGGTATCGCACAATGGGAAACTCCTGTCAGAGTGAAATTATGCAAGTCTGAGAAAGTTATATAAATTATGCATCATGAGCCAATAATTAAGAACTCAGAATAATACCCGCAATGATGCAAAGACTGTAGCTATGCGGGTGGCCATCAAATTCAGACATGCATCTCCTTTACGAGAACTTTCTTCATCCCCAAAGAGTACCTCGAGAGCTCTCTCATTGTCAGTGATAAAACCCTGTGGATACAGTTTATTATTACACGTAGCCCTTGTTTGGTTCTCATCTTTAGATGAATTCCGACCAGTGTAATTGTCAGAAGGGAGCCAGTCCTTTTGACCGAATTTGGTTAAATTACCAATTTGCCCTTTCAAATAAAATTCTTTCAGAGAGAAGTGATGGCAATTTCGTAAAAAGGCTCCTGCCAAGTCAAAAGCTGCTGCACAACTGGGTCCCACTGAGAGATATAACGGTCATAAATCCTATTCTCATTTTTGGCCAAAATGGTTACCAAACAGGGGCGTAATAAGAAACTTGTCACTTTGCATTAGCACTACAAGGAAATGACTCAAGAGGAGGAAGTCAAAAATTGCACAAGCTCATCTTAAGATGCATATAATTTAAAGAAAAAAAAAGGATTCCAATTTCAGTCTTCACATTGTGTTATGTAAGGAGTAAGATGGGGAAGAGGAGGATTAGAACCAGCAAAGGAAGAAGAGGAAAGGAAGATCAAAAGCAAAGAAGAAGAATTGGGAAATCAGCAACTGAATTAACTGAGTTTTAAATGGAATGGAAACGGCACTGTTTAGTTAAATGAAGACGGCGTCGTTTTACTTATTAGGTTGTAATAAATTAGGGAACACGTTTTATACAATTTACACTGTGAAATACGCCTTAGCACTGTAGGTTATGAGTGTATATATAACACCCATGTGCGTAGAGGAAAGAACAGATTTGTTTTGCCAGAATTTCAGTGTAAGTGTTGATTCTATCAACAGCTTTTCTCCCTCCTCTTATTCATTTTACATCATTTATCCTACTTCTATTCTGTTTTGCTGCATTTGGTAACAAATCTCAGCTGGTTCAGCTGAGAACTCCATCAATTGTTTTTTGGGAAAAGCTTGAGGTTTCGAGGGGAAGGTTAACTCGTGACACATTGATAGAATACCAATCCACTTGTATATATGCTAAAAAAAGGGTAAGAGGAATCTGCAGGATAATTTACCTGGCTATCTATTGCAAAATACTCCAAGTTCATCTGCAGATTTCAGACCCCAAAATGAGAATGAAGACCAAATCTAACTCTATGAAAGCATAAAAGAGATAGAGTTAATATAACCTCTCTCAAAGCACCAATGCGAGATAAAACACTTGCATCCTTCTTTATGTGATTAACCAATTCCCGGGAAACAGGTGAACTGAAGAAGATGAATGCCCTAATAACAGAATAAAATAAAGAGATGAGAGAGAGATGAGCAAACTAAATCCAAAAAAAGTTTTGTATATTTTTGGAAGTGGTTAAAAAACTTCAAAAAGTTAGTAGAAAACTAACATGTGAAAAAAAAAAAGAAAAAAAAAGTACTTCATACTTTTTGTACAGCGGCGTTCTTCCAGACATATCAGAAAGAAACATGACAACACTGCATAAAAACCGAAATGAATGATTGACGAGCACAAGATAGAGAAGAAGACAAAAAGACAAAAGAAACCAGAAAACCAGTTGTACTTCAAAAAACTCAAACAGGGAAACTTCAGCAAAGCAGTATCTGATTGTTTAGAAATTTTCTCAAATTAAATGCATATACACGTGAATAGAAACATATTATCCGTGGGTTGAAACTGGACATAGATGAACCAGAATAAGAAGAAATAGTATTTTATGAAGATGTTGGAGAGGAATCTAAAGATAAATGATAGAATTTATTTCATTTTTGTTTTGTTGAGCTTCATGTTAGGAGAAAACATATATGTCAATTTTGTTTTATATTAGTTATGTGTACTTTAATACAACAAGTAGAAATATGCTCTATTTGCTTAAAACTGTAAAAATTACAAAAAAGAATAAACAATATTATAATATTATTTTAGTTGAAATATCCTCGACGTGTTATGTCCTTTCTGAAAATGTGTGTGTAGGTGTTAGTGCTTCCTCAGCTCAGAAGCAAATCAAATAAAGCTAAAGATCTCATACACTTTGGGCCATGTTATATGAAAATGAGTACTCTAGCCCAGGGTAAATGTTTAGTTTAGTTTGTTGCTCAAGGATTTAGCATTGATCTGTTTTTTAAAACACAAAATAATAGCTTAAAATGACATTGCTCAATATTATAACATTCCCATCCTTCCGAGTCTACATGACTCTAATTAGAAACACCTCATCCTATGAACTTGGAATTGCAAGTCATCACTCTTGGAACTCCAAACCTACTCATTTTTCATGATTTAAAAAAGAAACATAGAAGAACATATAGAACAGTGGAGGATGAGCTATCCACTAACGTGACCCACGGTGACAACTTGAGAATTGTTAGCAAAGGATTAATATATAAACATATGTTTGTAAGTGCTACTTAGGAAAAGACCACTTAGCAGAGAACAATACTAAGAAGCAAATAACCCAAACATGATGCACCACCTCGATTAAAATATTAATTCAAACATCTAAGAGCGATTTTCATGCTAAGAAAACTCTGCAATGCTCTAAATCATGGCTGAATTATCTGCTCAGAGTTTCAAAACCAAACCCTAAAGTAAGACAGCAAAAGGATGTCAAACTAAAAGAAGGGATAAGTCATTACTTTTCTTTGGTTGGTTGGATGAAATATATGGCATCCATGGTTGGAAGAGGCTGCCTTCGCTTGTGTATGTCTTCCACCACTGCAGGCAACATGAAAACTAGTAACATCACAATCTCAAAACTCACACATATAATTCAAATAAGATGTTATGTCTAAGCCACTTCATCACAAGCCATAAGATCAGTTTTACTGGATACAAGTCCGCACTGTCATTTTGCGGGATCAGTTTAGTACCATTTCCCACTATAAATACATATGATAGAGGGTTCTCCTGATAGGACCATGTTCATGGGAGACTTCAGAAGCAAAGAGCTCCCCTGAGTATAACTCATTTGAAACCATCATGCCAGCTGTAAATTTTTTAAACAAATTTCACAATGTAATTCTTCCCCTACCATCATATTTTATGATTCTAGCTTGAGAAAGTAAGCATTATACAACATTTTACTTAATAAAGGAATAAGGATTGGAAACAGGAGACATATAGCTAAACAGGGTAAAATTTGCAGACATTTCTTTGATCATTAACAAGCATTGGGTAAATGAATTGCATATGAGAAGATATTTCAATAACACGACTGGGAATCCACAACAAATTTAAATGCCTTTCCTTAAGTCATTACAAAGTTAAGGCGCTAAGCCACCCAACTAAAAGCTTAAGTTGTTATAGAGGGATTATTTATTTATGCTTAATCTCGACACCCTCGTACACATGCAGACCAAATTCATTTTTTTAATATAAAACCTGAACCATGGAAAATTCATAAATGGTTGACCGTGACACTTGAAAACATGACCTTTGACATCATACCATATTGAATCACCTCAGACTGCTGAGAGCTAACAATTTATTGATTTATATTTTATCTTCAACATACGGACCAACCAAATCTATCAGGAAATAAATTACCACAGCTCAAGAAACCAAGACTCATATTTATTCAAAATGAATATTTCATCATGACAAAAAAATAAAATACTTATGAAGGTGCTAAAAATTAGAAGAATACGAAATTAATGAAGAAATCTCAAAGTGGCGAGTAACAACTCAGACTTGTCAGCTATTTGTTAAATATTGTTAGCAAACTGGAACATTTATAAGAAATGTGCTAAAATGGAATATATGGACACAGATTATATCTATAGCATGTGAAAAATAAAGCACCGAACAAAATGCAAGGCAAGGAGTGCCAAGAAGAAAGATACAATTTTTTTATGAGACTGGCCTTTTATATCTTACATGAAACTCCTTCCTCGGTTATATCTGCCATCTTGCATGAGTATGACATTATTTTAACAGTTACCTTGTCCATGATGAGCACCTGAAGGTCAAAGTGTTAAAATTGGCAAGTGACTGAAAATGATAGTTTAAAATAACAACTAAGAGCAAGTGATGTAACATTATAAAGCAAATAAAAGCCAAAAATGAATGCTTTCTGCTAGTCGTTGATCCTTTACTGTCAACAGACAACAGTAACAACCACACTCTATCTTTTATATAAATATTGTGTTAATGAAGTGATAAAGCAAAAAAAACTAATACGTCATAAAATGTTAGGCAAAAATGGATTAACAAATCCAACGATAAATCAGAGGAATAGTCTCTAAATAGAACTACAGCTCAGTCTGCTCAGACAAAGACTTCTTAAGGACAACATAATCTTGTCCGATTTTCGAAAATTTAGTGTTAGCTTAAAATAAAAGATCAGTCCTGGGTGCAAAGTGAAATCCTAAATTAAGCGAAATAAACTCTTATGGTGGGTATTAACAGATGAATCTCAGTAATCAATCTTTACTGCCACATGGAACAACTAAACCTAGAATCGTAACCTTACTTTCAATCTAGTTACAATTCACTCCAAGGCATACTAAATTAGCTGTAGGAAGGCATTATGATGACCCTATTGCTGACATTTTCCTCGAATACTCCTTCCTATAGCCCACGTCTTTTTTCGTGTGAAACATTGAAATATTGAGATGATAATATGAGCGCTTACTAAGTCTGTCCATGTGGCATACTGGGATAGTGTATGTGGCATATATCAGTCTAGTGAATTTGAAAATAAGTGTAACCATACATGTGCATCTTATATTTGCAGAAATTTTTTGTTCTCTTTTTAAGATTTAGGCAAAAATTAAGACACTAAACACTCAAAGTCAGTTACTAGTAGGGTGTTGGCTTGATCTGGACTTATTGCAGCAAACATGCACAAATCGATCAATTCCAGATGGATGAGGTAGGGCATTAGTATATCTAGCACAAAACTCTGATTCGTTACGCTTCTTCCTAGCTGCTTGGTCCGACCATGGGTTCAAATCCCTCACTTTACACTTCCAATTGGCATTCCTCTAGCTACGGACAAGCCCTAGTAGTCTTCTAAGCCCAGCAATACCACTTGCATCCACTCCCCAGGAAGTAATGGACATCTAAGTTGAAGTTTCTTATACCTTCCAACTTGACTTTGAGTCCCCTGTTTTGGCTGATCGAAGCATTTCATACAACAATCCTGCAAGATGCACATAAAAATATTTGAAAAGGTCAAAAAAGGGGAACAAATTACTCTGAATTCACTGCAGGAATTCACTGAAATTGATAATTTCTATTATTTAATTAACGAATATTAAGTCTACATCACATTTGTTATAGATGAACTCGGGGGAATATAATGACACATTGTACTATATCAGTCAATTTTTTTTATGTGAGTGAATACTAAAAAGTTCTCTTCAATATCACATAGTTGCTGAAGAACTCAAAAATCACCTGTTTTGTGGCTATCAAATTTTCTTTCTATTGCATTGGGTTTAAGCCTCTACAGCATGCTGATTATTCGAGGTGTAATAAACACTTCTCCTCTTTTCTTCAAATCAAACACCCAGAGTCTCAGTTTATTGGAAGGGATGATGCAAAAAATTGAAATTCTCCTGCTAGTGATCTGATGTGCAGAATTGGTAACTAAAAGTACATGACTTGAACTTTCTGGAAATTTGATAATCCTATGAAATCAGTTGAACTGAATTCAGCTATTTTATTACTGTGTGAAAGAGCACTTCAATTAAATTTCCCCATTATTGTTGAACTCAAGCCAAAAAGTGTTAAAGAAGCTATGACTTTGACAATAATCTCAAAGGGTCGAGTATTTCAGCAGAACCAAATAATTTTCATATGACCAGTCTGAGAATTCAAGGTCATCCAGCCTATATTTTTCAACGTTGTTTTAAGTTCTTTTGAGTCAGATGCATGATCAGGGCTCTAGTGTGTCAAGATTTACCTGACGGACGGCTTACGTTTTACAATTTTATCTCACTAACTATACCAAATCTAACTCTCGTCTTCATCGTTTAATACTCTCCTTTGCCTCCATCCAAATCTCACTCTTCCTCTCCCAAATCCTTTCATACACCAAACCCACAATATAATGCTGAGGCAACACTGACCAAGTTAAAGTTCTAGCAAGGGATCTCATAGGTTGCGTTTCTGCAAGGACAGTATGTCAATTATAGGCTGAAAGATTTTAGACATGTTGCCGAACAAATGTTCCAGCCAACAAACTCTATTAATCCTCCCTAAGAATGACCCCATTTACTGAGGTACTGGCTATCCCCAACCTGTAGTCACCAATTTGTTTGTCCACCCCACATGATGTCACTCCTTATTATAATATATAGTTATATTATCAAACTAAATCCACAAATGTGTTACCCGAGCATTTTACTCTACTCACCTTAGGGTGTAATTGTATGTGTTTGGTGGTTTCTCATATTCAGTTGTTCACATTCTAACTTCAATTTATTCTCAACTTGATCCCAATTAATTAAAATGATTGTTGAGGAATTATCCTAATGCCATTTTATATGGACAATGAAAGATTTTTTTGATCACGAGTAATGATATACTTGATTCATCAAACTGTGTATTCCTGTTCACAAGCAATAGATAATCGAAGCTTTGTGAAAAACTAATCTATGAAGTCTTCCAAGCTCTATGGCAACAGAATAGAATATTATCAATCACAACAGCATGTCCCACGAACCAACATAAATTGTCTTCTTGTTCCTTACCATTTTATTTGCGCATTACCAAACATCATCATAAGTTCCCTAAAAACCACTGGTTTCTGTCTAAACTGTCAAAGAATGAAATGAGCTTAAAAGTCGTTGTGCGTGCGATGTACTGACATTCATCCTACTTCGATCATTGATTTTGCAAAACAATCATTCCAATGCAATCTCCCAGTGAATAAGTCCATAAGTCTGCTGATCCACAAATTTAGATCAACTCCAGGAGTTACATATAAGAAAGCCATACGACTTAATTATTGAACAGGCACCACGCTACAATTAAAAAATTGATTTACAAACTGCATAGAACTAATAGCATAATAACTCCAGAACAAACACAGAGGTGATAACAAAATTCTAAAATTCCTTTCAATTTAATCAAATACATACAAGTGAACTGAATCTAGTGCATATTCACTCAATATTAAGAGATAAAGAAAGTAAAAATACTAAAATTCCTTTCAATTTAATCAAATACATACAAGTGAACTGAATCTAGTGCATATTCACTCAATATTGAGAGATAAAGAAAGTAAAAATGGACTCACTGTCACGGCTAATTTGCCGGAAGTTCTTGTACTCGCCGCCCTGAGACGACGAGTCGGAATCAGACATCGACATTGTGATTGGTAATGTTCTCCAAGCTGCCAACTTCTCTTTTTCCTTGTGCTCCGATCGGTCGATCGTACAAATTGTTGTTGATCGGAGTTCTGATTGCAGAGAGAGAAAGAGAGAGACGAAGAATCTTTAAAATGTCGTGTAATTGTATTACGGTTGTGCGGGTTGACTGTTTATACCCCATTGTTGAATTGGGGTTTTTTTAAGTTTGGCTTCTTAGCTCCCGTTTTTACATTCATTAATTTCTCATTCTCATTTTCATTTTCATTTTCATTTTCATTTTTATTTTTATTTTCATTCTTTATTTCAATCACACATTCTTCAAATAAAATAATATTACATACAAATTAAAAACTTTTCATCACTTTTTCACTACACATTCTTACATCAATCACTATTCTAAAAAAAATTTTCAACCCAAAATGGGTTTCAAACAGGAGCTTATATAGTAACGATGCTTTCACTTAAAAAATTAAAGACCATACATGCTTGTCTGTACAACAACCTAATGGTCAAATGATTATTGGAATGTGAACAAAACCTATCGCCATGGTTGACCAACTAAGACAGTATCATTATGCCTTATGGTCCATGAGAGAAGGACACATCGAGTACAACTACAAGTAGTTAAAAATGGACCGTCCAAAGTTAAAATATAGACATATTATGTTAAAACGTAAAATTCTTATTATATCGGTTAAATATAAAAACAATAATCAATTTATGAGAGTTTGCGTTATTCTTTTTAATACATTAAAATTTTATGAAACTTTTATGCATTTTTTTTTCTAGTATTGTCTTGTAGTATTTTGCATACATTTAACAATCTAACTTGAGTAAGTCATTATGCTATAATATCTAGAATCAAAGATCGAACTAAAAGTAGAAAAAAAAAATTTACACGGGAAACTATAAGACTATGTTTGATAACTACTTTTTCCATGGAACTTGGAAAATGAATTCCATTTTCTTAGTTTTGATTTGTTTGATTGCCACAATTTCCTAGGCAAAACTTTTTCCCTCCCACCCCTATTTTCCTCAAAATTGATAGTGGTGCTGCATTTTTTTTTTTTTTGGCATAGAAAACAAATTTCATAGCCAGTTGTAAAAGTAAAATCTCACTTTAATGAACAATTTTCATGTAAAACAAAGCCAAACGAATACCAAACGTTGATAAAAAAATGATTTTTTTAGGAAATTTTTTTTTCGTTTTTTTTTTTAACTTTTTGGCAATTGAAACAAATTTTATAACCAATTGTGAAAAAAAAATCACTTTAATTGACAATTTTCATGTAAAACAAAGCCAAACGAACACAAAATTTAAAAATTTTTAGGGCGGAAAATTATATCAATCAAACACACTAAATTAAGAATTTCCTACAAAACAATTTTTAGGCAATTATTTTCCCTGAAATTTATTTTCTTTCCACCCTTACAATCAAACGGACCTAAGAGGTTAATCACGTCAAAACATTCAAATTCATGACAATAGTAGACAAACTTATAAGCTCGAAATAAGAAGCTTCGAGCAAACTACATTAATCATCAAGTTACATGTTTTCTAATAATTCCACTAGCAATTTTCCTTAGGTCTTGTTTGAGAATTGAGATAGCCATCTCAATTGTTTTCAAGCAACTAAATACCGAAAAAAATAAATAAATAAATAAAATCGTGTGCCTACGATAATTCGATATATGTTTTTATTTTACAGGGTCTATGGCAATTCATCTGTAATCGGAAATAATTCTTTTTAAGGATTCATAAAAGCTATACTAATTTATTTTTAAAATTTTCATTTATATATATAAATTGATAATTGATCTTAACAAATCTGTGCTCAAATGCACATTGATCTTAACAAAATGATATTCAGTCCATGTTTGTCTTTAATTTTTTTAGAACTCTTTTTTTTACATACTCATTTTCAATTATACGTTCATATAATAAAATATTTAACACGAAAATCCAAATTTTTTTCTTCACTTTTAACCATTCATTTTCAAAAAAAATCAAAATTTATATTTTCCTAAAAAAAGGGCCATCAGGGTCAAATTGCCTAGTTGAGCATTGTAGGACCTCCAGTCAGCAACCCCGTACTATGTCAGAAGCCTTACTTGAAAATTTGAAAAATACTTAGGCCGTTTGATTGGTCAAATTTTCCTTAGAACTAAAAAAAATAAATTCAATTTTTTTTATTTTGGCTTGTTTGATTGTCAAAATTTTTTAGGGAAAACATTTCCCCCCACCCCATTTTCCTCAAATTTGTGGGAAAAGCTTTTCTAGGCTGCTCATTTTTTTTTTTGTGCGATGAAAATAAATTTCATAACTAATTGTAAAAAAAAAAGTTTCATTTTAATAAGCAATTTTCATGTAAAACAAAACCAAATGAATACTAAACTTTGATAAAAAAAAATGATTTTTTTACGAAATTTTTTATTTCATTTTTTTTTTACTCTTGGCAATGGAAACAAATTTTATAACCAATTATGAAAAAATTATCACTATAATGGACAATTTCCATGTAAAACAAAGTCAAACGAATAAAAAATTTAAAAAATTTTCTGGTGGAAAATTATATCAATCAAACACACTTCATTACAATTCCCAATAAAACAAATTCTAGGTAAATATTTTCCATGTAAAATATTTTCTTTCTACTCTTACAATTAAACGGACCCTTAAGGCAGCAGCATTATTTTCACTTGTCTTATGTCCAACTTTATAGATTTAATTTACGGAGGCGGAGCTAGGGAGCCCGAGGGGAGGGGGAGGGGGGGGGGGGACCGGACCCCTCCAAATTTTTGGCAATTTTTATTGGTTCTTTTTGTATCTATCATTACCATTTTGTTCTCAAATTGAATAAAAATCTTAAATCCTATCAATTTCATTTTTTGTTTCCGTCTTCAAAGTATGAGAACTCAAAAGAAACACTCGTAATAAGGTATGATTTTGTAAATTAAATATTGATACTTGCTTTTATATGTGTTTTTGGTTTTTAGTTAATAAGGTATCCAAAAAAATAATAATAATAATTCGGGGGCTATGGCCCCCCACCCCTTCATCTCCATATCTTCAATTCTAAGACCCCCCAACTTCAAACGGCTGGCTTCACCCCGACGGAGAGAGTTCATTTCCCATAATCTTTGAAGCTTTCATGAGAAAATCTTGCCCCAAAACGACGAGTTTAAGCTTTATATAATATCCCATTACTCCATATTTTTCTACAGATCCGATAGAACTCATTTTCTTTTCAAATAATGCAGGAAATTGAATACACCATTATTTTATGTGAATACTAGTAAACGAAGATGTACAAATTCAGCTGCTCAGTGACTGCATTATCCAAGTTTAATGAAGGAAAGGATAAGACAAAAGTGAATTAATGTGTCTGATATATCCGACAAGAAATATTGGCTACACGTGAATATAAATCTTTATCTGACTGATAAGATATAGAAAGAAAATTGGTCCACATACAGATTTCAAAGATTTCACATGCATGGGCCATGGGTCGTCACTTCTTTATCTAGCTAGGGTTCTTCACTTCGTCCCCACGTGTACTCTTATAATTATTATACTATACATGCATATGGATGGGTCAAAGCTTGCTGCATTTTTCGGGCTGGTTACGTACATCACTTGAACATCAGGGTGAAGTTTAATGGATAGTATTTGAGGTGCGTTAGCAAATCTAACTAAGTAGCTACGCGTGCTAATATCTCTTGTTAGAGAATAGCTACGTATGATAAAATATGAAGTAGCAACCATAACACAAAAATACAAGAAATTGAAAGAGGAACGGAAAATTCAATATAAAATGGAGAAAGAATACAACAATATTATGCGTATAACGCTATTCAAAGTTCATACAAAACCATAATTTCTTGGAGTATATATAAGATCCACAAAAAATGTTTTAGATGGAAATAAAATAAAAAATTACGTCAAAAAATGAAAACAAATTTTCCTTCGCTAAATGGGTCACTCGAGAGGCAACCTCGTGCCCGCGCGCAGCACTCGAGTAGTAGGTGAGCAGTAAGTGGACGGCAACGACAGCGTTCACATACCTCGTTTGATTTCCAACTTGATTCCAAACACCTTGTATGCTGCTCAGACATCCAATCTCTGTCCCCAAAACCTCCCAAACCATATTTTGGCATCTTTGTCACCTCTTTAAATCGATTTACGAACCTCCAAAGAAATTTGGTTCACATATTAATAAGATGGATTCTCGATTTAATTCCTTATAGAGGGGTTGATTGGGCATCTCCCTAGAGCTAAAGCTTTTGAGAAAAATGAATTGAAAAAGAACTATTTCTGAATTTTGTAATTACTAAGATGTTATTTTGTCTTTAAAAAAATAAATTTCGTTTTCTATATTTATTTTGAATATGAAAATTTAATTTATTATAATTTTAAAAATAAAACATAACTTTCTTTACCAAGTCGGCACTCCACCCCCACACCCACCTCCATAAATAATAAATTGATTCATGTATCTGAGACACGTGCTTTTGGATTTTTAGTTATTACTTTATTCACATTTAATTACACAAGTATTAAACTCGCACGTCTTATTATCGGATGAATGATATGCGTAATGTTTTTGAAATATTGATATTGTTTTTTGAAGTAGTTGAGGTAATTGACATTATTAACGAAAAATAAAAATTATATATATATATGAATAAAAGTTTTTATGAGATTTTGTATATAATGTGAGATGTTAAATAAACTTAAATGTAACGTTATGATTACAATAACACTTATTTGTACACAATATTTTATGTTAACATCCCATATTTTTCTTCTTTTTATTTTTTACTTTTACCAAAATTTTTATTATTTGTATTGAAATTGCACGAGAAAGTGCAACATATAGTTGTCCATGAGAGAATACATGTTTAGAAAAAGTATACTCCAATGGTAAGCATTGTTTGTCCTTGAGATTTGTTGCTGCATGCCGATCATTGCAAATCATAGACATATTAAAAATTATTTTTCTCTTAAATTTGAATGATATTCTTTATCATTTGTTGGAGTTAATGTGATGCGTGAAAGGAAAAATTTGTTTTCCAACATATTGCCAAACGATTATCTTTGCATGGATAATATATTTCTTGAAATCGCGATAAATCATTATTATTCTATTGCAAAGATCATTGGATGTGTCCAAAGACTTCAAGAGTATCAGTGGACAATTTATTTTCAAGATTAATTTGTGTGGTGGGATGTTCTTCAAAAACATCTCCTTTGAGTTCTAAACACCTTTTTTTAATTTCATGTTAATAAATTGAATTAATGTTTTTAATAACACCATCCATTTTTCAATTTCATTTTGAAGCATTCTATGATCAAATTAATTAAATTTTTTTTTTTTTTAATCTCGAAAGGGGAATTTAAGACCATTCTTTGAGTTCCTTAAAGAACGCCCTTTTTCAATTTAATGTAGAATAAATTGAAATAATAATTTTAATAACAACATCCGTTTTTCAATTTCATTTTGAATTAATGTCATTAATCAAGTAAAAAGATTTCTTTTTTCTTTATCTCAAAAGGAGAATTTAAGGTCATCATTTGAGTTCATTAAACAATGCCTGTTTTTCAATTTGATGTTGAATAAATTGAATGTATTTTTATTTTTTAGTCTCAAAATGAAAATTTAAGGCCATCATTTGTGTTCTTTAAATAAGACCCGCTTTTCAGTTTCATGTCAAATAAATTGAATTAATGCTGTTAATAAAAATTGATGGAATATTCAAAAGATTAATATAGGGAATTATTGGCAAATGGAAAAGAAAAGGGATTTTTTAGTTTCATGTTGAATAAATTAAATTAAATTAGATGTATTAATTAATTATTAAAAAAAACTAAAATTGAATAAGGGTATATTGGGCAAATAAGCTTAATATATAAGGGTAAAATTGATATTAAATATTTTAGTGCCAATGTGAACATATTAATGTAACCTTTTATCTTAATGTTTTTGTATTTTATTTATTTATTATTATTTTTTTTTGTAAATCAAATGAGGGTATATTGGACATATAACTAAATATGTAAGGGTAAAATAGTATTAAAATGTTTCTCATTAATCATTCCTTAAATATTGTAGACAACTCAGTTTGATTTAGATAAAAATCATATTTTTCTTTAAATTTTAATAAAAGTTGATGAAATGCGTAATTGAAAAATTGATAAAATTGTAGATCTTATGAAATGTACAGTTTATAATAAGTTTGAGAAAAAAATAAATTTCAAAGAATAGAGACCAAACAAGGGCATGATTGCAAATTCGATGTCCGAAGTAGAATTATAGTGCAAGTCGAACCCTAAAACTCGAGGACAATTTACAAGTCCTCTGCATAATATTAAGAATAATATTATTTATCATCATGATGATAAATCATCGATGATGTGGCGTCTATGTGAAATAGTGAGATTGAACCGTTTAATTTATATGTGAGAGAGAGAGAGAGAGTGAGAAATGTGAGGACAAATGGATTGTCACATCATCGATAATTTATCATCATGATAATAGAAGGGGGGCAAAAATGTTTTTTTGTTATGGAATGAATTTAAAAAAGGCTTACGCCCTAAAGCTGGTTGGAAAGTGAAACATTATATACCATGTAAAATTGTAAATAAAAAAACTTCAGAGTGAAAGTTTTGAAACATCTTTGCATGGTTGAATCCAATTTCATGATTTTCATCTCTCCTCTGATTCCTCATTTGTTTTTCCATGCCTATGGTCAAGAACTAAATGGAAAGAGTTCATTGTCTACAATCTAAATGTCTAGCTTGCTTTGTGAGATTTTCATGTCCTTTTTATTTTTGATGCACTTTCACGCAGAAATTTCCATCATTTTTAGCCTCCTTTTTTTGTTTTTTTTGGAGGTTTTAGTAGTCGAAGAGTTAGAGGTTGCTGAAAAAGAGAGTTATAGGGTTCGAAGTCCATACAAACCACTTGCTCTAACTCATTTCAATAGAGTGGCGGTTGGCTAAATTAACATGGACCCATAGTTAGGGGTGTCGTGGCAGGGGCGGACGCAGATAAAAAAAGTTAGAGGAGCACAATCGAACTTGCAAAGAA
>CAIGRR010442252.1:0-11088 GCA_903798365.1 Fraxinus sp. 1973-6204 | reverse complement strand
GAATAAAAAAAGAGAAGAAAATGATGCAAAATGATGCAAATTATGGTGCAGCACTGTGAGGTTGCCTTAGTCACGAGACTTGATTCCACTGCCATTTCCTAATCCAACACTATTTTGAATCAAACTATCTCAAAGAATAGAAGTTAGACGATGGGGACACGTTTATGGTCTTCAACAATTAATTCCCTCACATGCTAGCACTGTTAACCTCTCATGGCGTCTGCCCACTGCACATAACTCCTTGCATCTCCCAACTACTTTGCTAGATCCTTCTTAGTTATTAAATCAATTATCGTAATCAATTATAAGTTGCAGCTCAACAAAATCAAGAAACAGGTACATGTATGTATTATTGTGCCTTCCATGCATGCAAGCTTTTAATGCAGTAGAACCACTTTTGGGGCAGCAATTAATGGCCATCCCAACGCTCATGATTCATATCCAACCCAAGATAAATTCAGTAACTAAGTATATATTTTCATCTTGAAAGGCCTTACCAATTCAATTTTTGCCAAATGGAATATTTGTTAGTTTTAACATATGCATTGNTGGCCATCCCAACGCTCATGATTCATATCCAACCCAAGATAAATTCAGTAACTAAGTATATATTTTCATCTTGAAAGGCCTTACCAATTCAATTTTTGCCAAATGGAATATTTGTTAGTTTTAACATATGCATTGGCCATTGGCTTAAGGGCTGTGAATTCTCAAGATGCCACACTTGTGCCTGCAGTCATTACGTTCGGCGACTCTGCTGTCGATGTGGGCAACAATGACTACATTCACACCCTTTTCAAGGCGAATTATCCGCCTTACGGCCGGGATTTCAAGAATAAGGAACCTACTGGGAGGTTCTGCAATGGGAAACTAGCTACTGATATTACCGGTAATTTGTTTTTGGCCAGGGATTTCCATTTTTTTCACTTCAAAATTGAAGTTTCGCATTCGTTAATTAGTTTTCGTGTTTCTGTGTAGCTGAGACTCTTGGATTTACGACATATCCCCCGGCTTATCTTAGCCCTCAGGCATCAGGGAAGAACCTTCTCATAGGAGCCAATTTTGCGTCTGCTGCTTCTGGATATGATGATCACACAGCCATTCTAAATGTAAGAATTTGGTGTACAGTTATAGACTAAGATGTATGTTGAGTAGATTGAGGATCCGCTACGTGAATTTCCCTCTTCTAACAACTTAAGTCATCATTGTTGAAGACATATTTAAAAAAATATAGGTTAAGCTTTTGCATCAACAGGTTGAATATGGTACGGGAGCAGCAAAGATCATAGGTTCAAGTCTATTAAATATAATTGTCCAGATCAAGCGGTTCAAAAGTCACCTCATATTCTCATTTCTCTTCATATTCTTTCTATGAGGACTGTATATTCATCTTTGTGTCCTACTTTTACTTCATTCCTTTATGCACGTTTCCCAAACAGAAACTATAACAATTTATTCACATAATTAAAATTTATCAAGACTCGGGATTTTATCTTAAAATTTTCAACCTTTTGAAGATGAATAATCCAAGCCCTTATATGTTGTATATTTATTTCTTCGTTAACATGCCTACGCAGTCAGAATTGAATTGGTCAGAATCCATTAGCTCATTTGACTGTAGTCAGAATTGAATTGGTCGTTAGATCTACTCCTCTTAATAAAATTGATTTGAATTTTCTCTCTTGCAGCATGCAATTCCACTGTCACAGCAGTTGCAATATTACAAAGAGTACCAATCAAAACTAGCAAATGTAGCAGGCAGTAATAAGGCAGCATCAATTCTCAAGGATGCATTATACATAGTGGGTGCCGGTAGCAGTGACTTTTTACAGAATTACTACGTGAATCCTTTCATCAACAAAATTTATACTCCTGATCAGTATTCATCAAGCCTCGTGGCCATATTTTCAAGCTTCATCACGGTATATTACGGCCATAACAGTGTTATTTTTCTTTCATTTAATTAACAATCTAGTCGAATTCTAAATAAACCCATGGCTTACTTGGAAACAGAATTTATACGGCCTGGGAGCTAGGAGAATTGGGGTGACTTCACTTCCACCATTAGGCTGCCTTCCTGCAGCAAGAACTCTATTCGGATTCCACGAGAGTGGCTGTGTGTCTCGTATCAATACAGATGCCCAAGCATTCAATAAGAAAATCAACTCAGCCGCAACGCAACTACAGAAACAACTTCCCGGCCTTAAGATTGCTATTTTTGACATCTTCAAGCCCCTCTATGACCTTATTCAAAATCCTTCGAAAAATGGTATGAAACAGATAAATCACTTTGAAAAAATTATACCTGATGAATTGACTAACCTTACCACAATCAGTTTCTTAATCCACTTTCTCCTTTATTTTTGCTTCTACAGGATTTACAGAAGCAACAAGAGGTTGCTGTGGAACAGGAACTGTAGAGACAACATCATTCTTGTGCAATCCCAAGTCGATAGGAACTTGCAGCAACGCAACTGAGTATGTATTTTGGGACAGTGTGCATCCTTCTCAGTCCGCTAATCAAGTTATTGCTGATTCCTTGGTCTTCCAAGGCATCAGCCTCATAGGTTGATCCAAGAATAGTATTGCGGTAACCTATAAGTGTGTGTTTGATTCGTAGTTTTAGACATGATTGGACAGTATGATGAACAAGATTTAAGCTACTTACTTCTTCAAAACTGTTCAATCCTGTACTGTCCATGCTATTAAAGGGGCCATAAAAAGTGTTAAAGAGTGTGTTACTTCCTTTTCCTTTTCCTTCTGTATGTTTCTTTTTCCCTGAAATGAAGATCGAAAGGCTTTGTTTTGCACTGTTAATTTGTTGTGCCTAATAAAGCAAATCTCTCTTGAGAGAAGACTAAAATTAAGGACGTTTGTTGAAATCTGAATTTCAAGGATGATAATTGATTTTTAAACATGCTTTTTTTCCAGAATCATATTAAGTAATACATCATATCTACTAATTTAATTTTAACTCTGTAATACTCCTCGAACTTGCCGGGAAAGGAAAGAACAAATCAAGATATACAATACAAAATGCTCCACAAAAAAGCGTTGCCATTTGCATCAGCTGGAGTTCCTCCAATACGTTTGTATTATCAATAGCAAAACGCAAGTTTCCAAGAAAAAAAAAACGAGCTATAACAATGATTTTACAAAATTCGCTGACAGACAGCTGAACCTATGAATTAATACTAGATGGTGAAGGTATGATGCCACAGATTGGCAGATAGACATGGCTGGCAACTAATACAATCCTATTTTCCTCCTCGGCAGTTGAACTGCTTTCTCTATGCCGATTTTAGCAGCTTCTGTGTGTCAGATGTCTTCATTTCGACAGGCGACAGCAGTCCTTCAAATTTATCATCCTGCTTAGGCTACCAAGAGAAAAAAACAATTACAAATATGTCACAATCCTGCTTAGGCTACCCAGAGAAAAAAAAATTACAAATATGTCACACTTCAGATTGCAAGTAAAACTTAATCAGAAAATTATAGATCATTAACATATCTCTGACCTAAAGATTCTCAACAGGAGCACGAATCATATCCCCAGGATTTGGTCTCCCAGGTGAGATTGTTGCAGATACAGGTTTCGTAGTTGCTGATCCTTGAGAGAACTCCTTTGCAACTCCATTAATACTCTTCTTTTGCAATTTTCTAGACAGCTTTTTATCCTTCATAGACCCCATGAGGTTTTGAGTAAATACGCCAGAAATAGAAAACTTCCTGGGCTGTAAAAAGCAACACAAACATTTATAAATGTGGCACAATTCTTCTTTTTCATATTAAAAGTACTAGAATCATAGAACCAAAGAAACATACTAGGTGTTTTTGCATATAGTTCTTGGTGTTCCCGTGAATATTTTGTTGCGGAGGAATCTGCAGTAGTATAATCCCAAGTCATGTGAAGGGGAAAATATTGATAAAGATTAGAAAGCATAGTATTACAAGCCAACGAAATATCCTTACATGGGTGGAACGGTTTCCTTTGCAATTATGAGCTCCATAAAACGAACTAAAAGGTCTCCCGAAATTTTGATATGCAGTGATTGAATGGTTGTCTCCCAAAATTGGATCCCAAGAATTCAATTGTGGGATAATAACATTTTGATATGCTGTATGATCCCAAGGGGGAGTACTGAGGAAGTTGTAATGTAGTGGCTGCAATTCAGAGGTAATGACATCCAAGTTTTGAGTGTAAAATGGCTGAGGTGGGTACTTTGAATGAAAATCTTGCACTCCATCTGCATCATACAATACCAAGGCTACATACAGAGTCTTCCCCTGGATATTAGTTCCTAGGAAGAACCAAACTCGAGTAAGATTTGGAGAAAGAGAGACCAAAGACAAACGGAAACAAGGAGACAAGAAGACAGCTTACCATTTAGCAAATGCATAGCCTTCACTGCATCGTCTGAACTTGTAAACCTCACAAGGCCACATCCTTTGCTAACTCCATCCACGGATCACTTTTGCTGAAGCTACTTTTCCAAGACCACTGAAAATTTCTTCCAATTTACGGTCATCTACAGATACTTCAAGATTATCCACAAATAGTTCTGAAGCCTTTGACTCCGGATAATACACAAATAGTTCTGAAGCCTTTGACTCCGGATAATTATGTCCATGTGTTAAACTTAGAAGCTTCACCCTGTCATCTTTCTTTTGAGCTCTTCCCACGAAGAGATTCTTCGATCCTGATTCATAGGGAAAAAAAAATTCATTCAAAATCAATCTTATGTCGCACAAATCAAGTCCGTAAATATTGAGAAAATGGAAACATACTACATATATTCAGCTGAGCAAGAAGGGCACTTACCAATCATTGCTCCATTTAGAGCCATGGCTTTCATAGCCTCTTCATGCGTATCAAAATTCACAAATCCAAAACCTTTTGATTTCCCCTTCTCATCCTTCATTATGACAGCACTGCAGACCTTCCCATATTCTGAAAACTTTTCTTTGAGGTGGTCCTCTGTCAAATGACCATCTAGATTTTTCACGTACAAGTTTGTGAAACCAAGTTCTGGGTCCTTCCTCTCACTTTTTCTAATGAACTTCGACACATATCTGAAGTAAACAAACAAGATATTTAAACATTGTACACTACTTCAATGTGGCATGCAAAAATCTAATAATGGTCTAACGTAGAGCCGGGTGAGAAGGAATTTTTACCCATACATCAGATCCCAAACCATTTTAACTCCACATTATCGGATTCGACATTTGTCTTAATTTGAATTATCAACAAGCCACAATAAAAAAATTAAAGCATTTGTTAGAGAACTTTCAAATGAACATCTCCACTAGGTTGTGGAGAACTAAGTAGATGCCATAACAAGGAACTTACGGTTTGAACTCAAAATGTTTTTTGCTCGAGTTGGATGAATGAGCGAAGTACAAAATAATGAAGATCGATTTGATAGAGCAAGAAAATAGAAATATAACCTTGAAAATGTCCACAACTTTGAAGGATAATAGAGCAGGAAACAATTATCAAAATGGGCCCTCATGGTGGGATAAACAAGAACTGAAGAAGATAGTGGGGACTTACAGCTTTTTGCCTTCCAGCATGGTGCCATTGACAGCATTCAGAGCTGCCATAGCTGATATCTCGGAATCAAATTGAACGAAACCAAAACCCTTACTCTTCCCATTTTCCTCAGCAACTTTGCATGAAAGTATTTCTCCATACTTGATAAAGATTTCTTGCAACCAAGCGCTGGTAATTGAAGGGTCGAGATTCTTGACAAAGAGGTTCCCAGTGCCCGTCTTCCTCTGGATAGGGTCTCTCTGGCGCCACATAATCCTCATAGATTTACCCCTCAATTCAGTGTATCTTAGACTAGTTAGAGCAGTTTCAGCTGATCAAACAGAAGGCTACTCTTCAGAGATGCATTATTATAACAATGAATTGAAAAGAATATAGTAAACTAAGAGAAAGGGAGTGCATTTATGGTGTCCCAAGGAAAGCAAAAGAGCAGAAATTTTACCCAAAAAGAGAGAAAGCAAATGACTTAGTTAAGAAACTATTAAGGCGGAAGAAGAAGAGGCCAAATTTTCTCATGAAAACAGAATAAGCTCGCAAAAGTTGTGATACACACATGTTAATCATGCATACGAAGAAAGAAAATCATTCACAAATAAAGAGGATTAGCACACAAAGAAAGGCTAGTGAACACTGTTCACAAATAAAACATTGGGCTGAAAAGGAAAACTGAAAAAAAAAAAACACAGACATTCACAGAAACCCAATCTTTTTTAATTTAATTATCAACGCCAAAATATCAGAGCCCACAAATTAATTCCTAAAGAAATCATAGCCAATAGAAAGAACAGAACTTTAATATCAAAATTCCTGCAACACATCTTGCATTGTACATATATTGAAGTGTATGAGTATGCAGAGATGCCTAATTGCCTAGTAGAGATTTCCATTTAACTATTTTAAGAAGTAAACATACATGCACGAAAACCCCCTAAAATACATACAAAAAACGACTGAACCTATGGTAATCATCCCTTGAAGAGAGTATGTAATAAAGAATAAAAGTTAAAAAAGTAAAGGATACACATACAGTTAAAAAATTTAGTCAATGTAATAATAAAGATCACAATTTTTTGCATTCGGGAATAATGAAGAGACCCAAAATTTGAAAAATCCTTGTTTCTTGATACTAAAAAAAATCACATTACCAAACCCAAGATAAAAAATCAAAATCCATAAGATCAAAACACAAACTTAATATATTTATACATTAGACCTTTAAGAAATCCCTCAAAATCAAGATCTCTTCAACTCAACCACTTTCCCCCCAAAAAATCATAGAAAACCATAAATATTTTAGAAAACACGTACACATTATCAGTATACTCACAAAGCAAATTTATTCAGCATAAAGAACTGGAAAATCAGCAGTAAACTGAGAGAAACCTTTTTCTTGGTTACTCCAGAAAACCCACATCACAAAAAAGCAAAGTTCAGAAAACAAAAATGGCATATCTAAACGTACGAATGTACGTATGAATATACATATTTGTATTTTGTTTACCATCGGAGTGCGATTTGAAGTTGACATAAGCGTAGCAAAGGGACTTGTGGGAGAGCCGGTCGCGGCATAGGTGAACGGATGATACTGGGCCCACCCGGCTGAACACCGACAATAGATCCTCCTCAGCCACTTCCGGGTGCAGATCACCCACGTACAGCGATATCCTCTGCGAAGGATCAGGCAATGGTTGCGCTAATGGTAGTGGCAGCGCCAACGAGGCCCTATTAGCCACTGAAGGCGCTGCAGGTGGTGGCAGCGGTTGAGCCGCCATGGTTGCCGCCATATTCTTTCTTCAAAAATGGAAATCAGAACGTCGCAAGAAATTGGAATTTTGATTGCGAAATGAGAGAAAGTGAAGGTGCTCTGTAATGTATAGAGAGAGAGAGTTAGTTATAACTGTCAATTGGTACGATCTTCAGTACGGACGTTAACGCGCGTGTAATACCGTTACAATCAGTACTCGGCTGTTCGGAGAGAATCAGAAACCTGGACGTACAAGTCTGTTAGGAAGTTGAGATGTCATCAACGACGTCGTGAATACCCTTCGCAAGAGCTAAACGGCAGCGTTTCGGAGGGCGCCAAGTTCTCTCCTGGAATTCAAATGAGCAGATTTCTTTAGCCAGAATGCGACTCCTAGAGCACGATTCTGGTTTTAAGGCATATAACTCGTGTCTCTCTATAACAACTTTGGTACGCGAGCTTTCTTTTTTCCCATCATTTTTCTAATTTTCTTAAGAAATTATATGTAAGGGTCCGTTTGATTGTAATGGTAGAAAATAGATGGAAATAAAATGAATTCTAGAAAAAGTAATTGTCTAAAAATTGTTTTGCAGGGAATTGTTAATTTAGTGTGTTTGATTGGTATAATTTTCCACCCGAAATTTTTTAAAATTTTGTGTTCATTTGACTTTGTTACATGAAAATTGTCCATTAAAATAATAAATTTTTTTTCAAAATTAGTTATAAAATTTGTTTCCATTGCCAAAAAGTAAAAAAGAATTATTTCTTAAAAAATCATTATTCTCATCAAAGTTTAGTATTCGTTTGACTTTGTTTTACATGGAAATTGTTCATTAAAGTGAATTTTTTTTTTTACAATTGGTTATGAAATTTGTTTCCATTGCCAAAAAAATAAATAAATAAAAACTTTAAATTCAGTTTTCCCACCAAAAAAGTGGGGAAACTATTTCATGAATTAAATGGAAAAGGGGCGCGTGAGGTGGTGTGGAAGAAAACATTTGGGTGGCCAAATTTTGAACATCAAACACCACCTTTTGTGGAAGTTGGAATTTCATTTCCATTTTCCTAGGCAAATTTGGTGTATCAAACACTACCTAATTTCTTTTGGAAACTAAAAAGAGCACATCTCTACATTTTTTTGGGAAAACAACTTTCATAGCAGTCATTATCGGCTCGTTTGACATGACTTTTGCTTTTATTTTTACTTCATGTAGAAAAAATCTAGGAGGAAGTTAATTTAATTTTTGTTTGAAAACTAATTTTTTTTTTTAAAAAAAAAGTCATATTGGGCGAGCTTTCACTACAAAGTCTTTTAACTACAAAATATACTTTCATCCAAACGGATCCAAAAATAGCTT
Source organism: Fraxinus sp. 1973-6204 (assembly GCA_903798365.1). NCBI lineage: Eukaryota > Viridiplantae > Streptophyta > Magnoliopsida > Lamiales > Oleaceae > Fraxinus > Fraxinus sp. 1973-6204. Next base: position 2,435 of record CAIGRR010442252.1, on the reverse strand, counting down.
ATGGATCTCTAAAACTCTTTTTACCTTTTCAAAAACATTTGAAAACTTGTCAAGTTTTTGATAAATGTAGCATTAAATCGATGGTGGAAAAGAAATCATGGACGGACCCAATGAATTTACTATTTGATCAGCAAAACCTGCAGCAAATCACAAATACAGCTAACACAATTCAGAATACACAACATTTCTCAACAATATTGCCCTTACAGAACCAATTTCTTTTAATTGATTTCTAAAGATCTATCATGCCCACAAAATTTCGTGCATTGTACATCGAACTAACTATGAAGTATGAAGCTTAATTGAACACAGGGCCCCACCAATTTTTCACTGTAAACTGAAAGGAAGTGTCAAAAAGAACTGAAAGAGGCTGACCTCCAACTAGATGATGATCTTAAACGAAAATTCTTCAAAACTTCGGCGTACTTTAAAGTTCAATTTTCTCTACATTTTGTGCATCTTGATTGAGTTGACTAGGGGATGAAGAACTTTAACATCTTCCATGATCGAGTCAATTCTCTTCTATAAATACTCAAGTAACTATCATCATTGTTTCTTGAGTAACTGCTACCTACCCCTTTAAGGGTCTTCCACTCATGGGACACTCATGGGAGTAAGATCTCTCTAAATCTAAAGAATGTCTATACAAACCCTCAAATGATGTTCTCGATCTTTGGGTTAGGCCAATCTCCAGCATCCATCCCTAGTGGACCACCGGGATTGAGCCCTTGAGAATCACTGGAACATCTCCCAACATTATCTTCCACAGATGTAGTTGTTAGATATTTATACAATAAATATATTATGTGAAAGAAATAATTAATTCAGATGAAATGTCCAATTGGTGAAAAGTGTGGAATTTGTGTGGAAGGTCGGGGGTTCAAGTCACACATCACGCATTATAAAAATGTCTTTGATTGGGGGCATTGAGCACTGGGCTTTCTTGATTCTAATAATAATTATTTTTTTAATCATTTTTAGAATTATTTAATGAGTCAACTAGCCAGTAAAATATGATCATTTTAAATTGTCCATTATTAACAACTCATTACCACCAGCAATAAAAATTGCAACTAATACGGATCATGGTGGAGGCAGTTACATCAGTTTTCTGCATATATAAACACACATCTGACATTAGAAAAATATTATAAAAATACGAAATTGTATCTTCCTATTCAGAAAAATATTATACACATTTTATATATTTTCTGGAGTACACATGAGAGTTTTGAAAATCATTTGTGATTGCTGCACAATTGATTTATTTGACCATTGTATCCTGGAGGTGATTGTCCACAGAGGTCGCAACAGTTACCGACAGACAATTTCGCTTTAGGACATCATGTGTCATGAGACTTGATCAGTCGATAAGTTTTACTTCTGCACTTTTGTTTTGCTAGAATTGCTGGTTTTGTTAGCCAACAAGGTATCGACAGAAGAATCATCAAGGTCGCCCGAGCCTCTAAGAAAAGAGCCCTGGGAAGGTAACCACCAATTGGAGTCAAAATCTGTAATATTGATCCCCTTTACAGTAGAGTCGTCTATATTTGCATGTTCGAGTATGAGTTGTTTGGCTTTCTCCTCTGATTTGGAGCTACATCATAATAAGGTCCCTCACGATTGTTTTACTAGGGCCGGGTTGATAATTTCTCAGTTCATAGCGTAAGCAAGCATTTATCCATCGAAGATAAACTAGCTCCTCAACATCACTACATCGGTGAACTTGGAGCCATTCAATTTCCTTCATTAAATCTTCATTTTGCTTATCTTAAATGGTGACTCTCTTTCTTAAGTGCTTGAGTCTGCTAAAGAAAATATCCAAAATCAAGAATGAACTCGCGTACTAAGGGGAAAAGAAGATAAAAGGTAATAATTGAAATCATTATGTTACAACCCATTTTAATTAGTCAAAGTCAAAAGTTGAATTGTCAGAGTCAAGGTCAATAATAACTTAATTGGAACAAATTACTTTCTCGGGGTTTATTTTATATTGGAAGTATATGAGGGTTTAAGTGGATGATATTTGAAGTGGAGGACTTACTTATATAACATTGGTAGTTAAGGGACTTATTGTGCAAAATCTCCACTACCTGACATTTTTAAAACACATTTCTCTCATTTTCTCACACTTACACGCAGAGAATAGACCAAAATCGGGCAGAGAGGAAGAAAAGGAAAAAGGGGAAATAAAGGGAAGGAAAAAGGAAGAAAATGAAGAAGGGAAAGAGAAAAAAGGGTAAGAGTTCATTTCTTCAATCTTGTGTTCAATTTATCTAATTTTTTTCAAGAGATAAAGGAATTATTTATGTTGGATTTCTAAGGTTTTTACATGGTCCGAAAATTTCAAATGGAGAGAAAGGATTGTGAGTTCTAGTTCAAGCTCCTTGTTTTGTTAGCTTCTATTTGATTCAAGGTAAGTTATATCATTTTTG
>CAIGRR010442230.1:0-13790 GCA_903798365.1 Fraxinus sp. 1973-6204 | reverse complement strand
CATATGAATTCGTTTTTCATAAAAACAAAGAAAATGCGGTTTAAAGTGGTTGTACTTTGGGATTCGATTTTCATTTTCACGTTGCAATCAAATGGCCAAAGTGAAATTCGTTTTCCTTGGATATGACATTTTTCACGGAAATACATGCTATCAAATGCACCCCTTTTCTACTTATAGAAATTTGCTTCTTGATGAAAGCCTGAGGATTGAATTCGAGTGTCTAAAGTTATGCATATCTATCGTTTTATTAGAGGTGGAAAAAAGGTCGAGCAGCTCGGGTTAGTTTTGGAACAAACTGAGCCCGAGCCTAAGCTCAAGCCAAACAAGGGGCTCGTGGTTCAATGAGCTATAGTGACCACATGTACCGTTTGGTCACTTTCTAAAAGTTTGCATCCATTTTTTTAAACGGTTATGAACTTTGTAAGTCCCTCAAAGGTCATTGATTTTTTAAAACTCCATAAATTCCACACAATTTCAACCCATTTTTCACACAAACTATCTACTATCTCCTAAATTCTCTTTACAATCAAAATATCAATTACGTAATTATATTACATACATTATATAATTTTTACACATTCTATTACATTCAATTCTATATCTATTAACATACGTTCTTCAATTCTATTATCTACGTGACATTCTATATTATACAGTTTATACATTTCATCTTCATTCAACTTTCTATTTCATCTTATTCTCAACATACATTCTATTCTATTACACAAATGGATCATAATGCTTTTGTTGAGGACTTGTTCGGTGGCCACTCACTCATGACACCACCATCTCAATTTCACAATGAATTTATCAGTCTCAATAACGTCTACATTCCCAACAGTTTGTCGGGAATGGCCGTTGACAACGCTGACTAGAGTAGTCATCCAATTGATTTGGATGACATCCAAGTATATGCACAGTGATTGTGTGCAGATATTAGTCGAGCATCCTCCCCACTCACCCCTTTTGCTAATCTTGAAGAAGACGATGCAGAAGTAGAGAATTTATTTGAAGGCATTAGGGATGAAAGATTTAATGCAAGAGGTTCTTTTTCTAGTATGTCTCTTGCATATAATCAAATATTGGAAGCAAGTCCAACTGTAATGCTTGCTTAATTATTAACTATTTTAATCATCTAGGAGCGTAGAGCATGTTGATGCAATACAATTTGATTTACTTGATTTTGGTGACGATTGAAGATATTCAATTGTTTATGCGAATGCAAAAGATCTACTATTACCTCTGGTTAGTACTATAGTTTCGAAGTCTACTTTTAGTGCAAGTAAATGAACCTTGTCCAATGTTAGAAGCCGACTCAATGAAGACATTTTGAAAACAGTAATGTGCGTAAAGAATTGGCAAGACGCTCATTTTCGAATTCAAAATAAGTATGCCGGAATTATGTGTAGTCTGGTAAATGATATGTAATTTTGTCATATAGTCGGACGTTCTTATTTTCTTAATAATATTTTTATTCTTATAAAATAAACACACATAACAAGTTGTTCATTTACAATTTTAACTCCGCTTACTCGAAAATTAAGTAGTTGATCCCAAGCCTAAATAAAAGGAGGAGGGTTTTCAAAATAAAATTTAAAAAAAAAAAAAAATCATATCTCAATTTAAATTTCAATTTAATTTATTATTTATACATTTTAGTTCAACAACTTTATACATTTCATATTAGTATAATTTAATTATTCAAATCTCATATCAATTCTCTATATTCAATTTAATAAAAACAAATTTTGTTGCATCAATAAAAGCAAGCCTCCAAAACGAGGAATCATTTTCCTCAAATTTCAAGTAACGTCAATGAAGTATGCTGCCAACACTTGAAGTGTGTTTGGTTCATGTGTTTGACAGACGCTTTATTGACGATACCTGAAAGAACTTTAGGAAATGTCGAAATGAATTATTTATTTTTGGATGCTTATTTTTTTTTTTTAAATGTACACATAACAAATTATTCGTGTACAATTTTAACTTCGGATAAATATTGTAGAAGGGTAAAAAAAAAGGAAAAATAACCACAAGCTCGCTTTGCCCTTGAGCCAATAGCCAAGAATGAGCTTGACTCAATGATCTCGATCCTTGCTCTATTCGGATTAGGACAATACGGGACTGGTCGGAGACAGAGAATTTTATCATCCCTTACATTCTTGAAAAGAAATGAGATTTTGATCATCCTACTAGATATAATTATCGAAAGAAAAAATATAAAATTAAACTCTAATTTTGTCTCAAGCTTATCAAACCCTACCATTTATGCAATTTTGACCAATAGCATAATTTCATGGATTATGAAGTGCCAAACTATGGGATTCCTATAAACTAACAAACTCAATGTTATGATCCAATTGCACAACAATTTGTGTTTTTCCATATGTTGGTTTTGACACAAAAAAGAAATATATAATAGTTAAGAATCAAGAATGTATAATCGAGTAGTAAATATTGTTATATGACATAATTTTAACCATGGTCAACATCACTTATTAGATAACTGTGGTATGGTGGGTGGCCTGCACCTGCCTATATATATATATGCTTTATGTTGGATTCTGGTAGACCTCACGTCTTTGAAAAATCAGTGTCAGTTTGACCCCTTAAATCAATTCAATTCCTTTTTTGGCAGCCAAACTTCCAACAATCACTAAATTAAGGAAAACCATACTTGGATTTGCTTAAAATAAAAATTAATTGTTTTGTTTCTAAGCAAACTCTAAAGATTAACTACCCACAACCAACTGACAAAAACTTATCAACTTTCAAGATTAAATGCACAACTTATGTGCACTCTATATATAGAGTTAGCCAATGAGTGCATTATACCAAACTTTCCGTAAAACTCACCTTTAAAACCGGCTTGCTCCCACTAAATAAGTCGACCTTGGGGGTGACTGAAGCTGGAGAAGCAGGGAACATGCTAGCTAGATAGCTTGGAGTACATATTTGAACTGAGAATTCAGCGTGTGCCCGACCTCTCCATCTTCAGCCCATTCCTATGGTAATGGAAATACATCTCACGTTGATCAAGCCATTGATAAAGTTGAGTTGGGTGATCTCAAGAGGTGAAGCTTTCTCTCACACTTATAAATTGACCACTAGTCACTTCCACAACCGATGTGGGATAACCTCAACAATCTCTTCCTCACACATCAAGCCCTGGATGGGAGCAAACTCTCATCTCTCGTGGACTATTGGGCCAAGACTTATTGATAACCTGAGCTCTAATACCAGTGTTGGGTGGTCTTGGGCCTTCTCAACCTCAAAAGGTGAGACTTTCTCTCACACTTATAAACTGACCACTAACTCCTTCCACAACCGATATGGGATAACCTCAACAGTTGAGCAGGTAATTGCAAGCATTGCGCTAATTACTTGTACTCTTTATCTTGATATGAATACTCTAAAGTTATATTAGTACTTCTGGTTCTTGTAATGTTACAAAAGATAAAATGATTTTTGTGCCAAATCAATTACAGATAATTATCTCATAAATTGTTCATTAAGAACCTTCTAAGTGATTCTGCATTTCGATTCACCATTAGGGAAACTGTGCCATGACTAGATTTTGGACCGTATAAGAAGTTCAAGACAATGTGTTTGCTTCTGTTTCTACACGAACGAGGTTAGCGTAGATGCCATCAAGAGGGGAAGCCATTAACTCGTTGTGGTTTCCATATTCTGCCACTGCGCCATCTTTCAAAACAGCGATGTAATCAGCTTCTCTAATGGTTGAAAGACGATGAGCCACCACGATGGTGGTGGAGCGTTTAGACAGCTTCTTGAACACGTTTTGGACATGCTTCTCTGATTCCAAGTCGAGTGCACTGCTAGCTTCATCGAGTAATAGAATCTTTGATTTCTTTAGTATAGCCCTTGCTATTGCAATCCTCTGCTTCTGCCCTCCTGATAACTGTAGCCCACTCTCACCTACCTGTACCAAAATGACAACAATACAATTAAATTGTCAGTGAAAACGATGATAAAATCTTGTCTACTATACCACGCAATCCTGTCAAAAACTACGTACCACATGCACTTCATATTTACACAGTCTAAAGCATAGGTTAGCAATAACCGAGTTTAATCGTTACCTCTGTTTCATAGCCTTGAGGAAGGCTACAGATGAACTTATGAACATAAGCTTCTTTTGCAGCTGTTTCAATTTCAACCCAGGAAGCATTAGGATTCCCGAATGTAATGTTCTCTCTTATGCTCCCAGCAAATAATGCCGGCTCTTGACCCACTAAAGCCGTTTGCTTTCTCAGCCATTTCAAATTTAGCTCCCTCAAATCTACCCCTTCCAATAGTACCTTTCCCCTAATTGGATCATAAAACCTCTGTATCATCCATATCACGGTTGATTTTCCCGAACCACTTCCCCCTACAAAAGCCACCATTGTTCCGCCTTTTATTTTGATATTAAAATCCCTTAACACAATTACTTCTGGTCTAGATGGGTATGCAAATGTCACCATCTTGAAGTTGACATCAAATGGTTTCGAGCTTCCAATCTTTCTACCTTTCTGGCTATGGTTGCCTATTAAAGGCTTACGATTAAGGATATTGAGAACAGATGGTATTGCAATTGACGCCATGGAAGTATCTGGTGCTAGGCCAGCGAGTTGTCCAACAGAGAATGAGCTAAGGACAAGTATCAAGAAAATCTTATATACCTCTCCAAAGTCTGTATACCCTTGTTTTACAAGGTAAGCCCCAAAATAAAGAGTTAGGGTGTAGGCTCCATACATGGCACCTTGAGAAATGCCAAGAGCTAATCCAAGAATTTGTGATCTTTTGACAGACAACCTCTTAGGCTCAGATAAAGCTCGATCGAAAGATTGAACTAAGCGTTCCTGTGTTCCAAATGTGGTCACCGTTCTTACATTTGACACTGCACCTGCAGCAATATTACTAGCCCTTGCGTATGCACCATTATCTAATTTTGGCCCAATGTTGATGATTAGGTTGAAGTAACTCGCGCCCAATGTGAATGGAGTGAGAGCAGTAGCCAACAAAGCTAATCTCCACTCAAGAAGAAAAGACACACCAAGGCCAACAGCTGCTGCACTCAAGCCCATTAGCAGGACGGAGAAACGATCACCAAGAACTGATCGAAAAGTGACACAATCTATTGAAAGCCTAGACACGAGTACCCCCATGGAATTCTCACTAAAATCAAACCACCCGGGTTCTTGTCTTAATATAGCTCGAAACAGAAGACCCCTTACTCGTCTAGTGAGCCATGTACCTGCCCAACCGCAGAAGCCTTGCTGGAGTGTCATGGAGACTATACAACCAAATCCTAGTCCAACCAGTGTCAAGCAAAGGTATCCAACTTCCTTTTTCAACTTATGCAAGTTGGAAAAAAAGTAGACCTTAAGTGCTTGGCCGAGCACTAAGGGAAAGATGGAGAGAATTGCACCTGCATGCATACCCAAGAGAAACCCCACTAACAGCCTGATAAGTTCCGGTCTTTGCAGGTTCCAAACATCTTTAAGTCGATACTTTCTCAACTCCGGTTTCTCTTTTTCTTTCTCCAGTACTTGGTTTTCTTGCCTCGATTTCAGGTAGTTGGATCTTGATACCTCATATACATCCTTTGTCCTTGATATATCGTACATAGATTTCTCATCATGAGTAAAATCCAAATTGTTCAGCAGTACTTCATTTTCCTTCACCACGGTTTGTGCTTCTGAAGCCATCTTGACAAGATTAAAATAAGATCCGGCTTTTTCCATCAACTGCTGATGGTTACCTATCTCAACAACAAAACCACGATTGAGCACAACAATTGTGTCAGCATTGCGGACAGTAGCCAGCCTGTGAGCAATTATAATGGTAGTTCTGCCTACAGATATCTTGTCAATAGCCTTTTGAACTACACTTTCGGACTCTGGATCTAAGGCACTTGTGGCCTCATCTAAGAGGAGAATTGTAGGGTCTTTTATCATAGCTCGAGCCAGTACAATACGTTGTTTTTGACCACCTGAGACTTGTGTTCCACGATCCCCAACCTGCAAGTGGAAATTTGAAGATATAACCAAATTTACTCTCATACGCATGTGCCAAAAATTATTCTCAAGTCTAACTGAGAAAATATCCAATTATCAACCTCAGTATCGTAGCCTCGTGGAAGGTCAGAGATGAAATTGTGAGCATTAGCCGCGATGCAAGCTTCAATAGCCTCTTTCTTGGTAGCATGCTCCTTCCCCATCATCACATTTTCTAGTATGGTTGTTGCAAAAAGGGCCGGTTCCTGACCGACTATACCTATCTGATCTCTAAGCCATTTAACTTGCAATGTCCTTAAATCATGACCATCCAAGGTGATGTAACCTGCCAAAACGACACATTTGTTAGTAATAACTCACAATCAGGTAGTTTTAGTGTTTCATGATACTAAAGTTCATGAATGTACCCTGGATTGGATCGTAGAACCTCTCTATAAGAGCAAAAATTGTTGACTTGCCACCCCCACTGCCACCAACCAATGCTAGTGTCTTTGAAGCTGGGATCACTAAGTTAAGAGAATGGAGAATCAGGACAGTTGGACGAGAGGGATAAGCAAAATAAACGCCTTTGAATTCAATTTTCCCCCGCGTACTCGATGGCTTCCTTCCCTCAGGACTATAAGGATCAATTTGTGGGATCCTTTCGATAATTTCAAACAATCTGCTAGCTGCTACAATTCCTTGCGCAAACTGTGCGAAGTATGATAGTGACAGTGCCAACCCCCTTCAGAAATTAGAGATGTTAGTCAGACAATTATTACCTCATGAGGCAATTAACAAGAGGTGAAAATGAAGCTCCTTGCTTGCAAACAGATTTATACCTGCCGCCAACATTGACACCAAAGAAACATGCGATGGCAGCACCTCCAGAGAGTTCTCCCTTTGCAATTAAAATTGAGCCATACCAGAAAGCCAACGCCCATGTTGAATAAGTAACCAAATAAATTATCCCCATTCCTGCACCTTTGGCAAACCCAATTTTTGCCCCTAATGGCGCTGATCTCTCGAGCAAATCGGCATACTTTGCAATCAAATTATCCTCAGCCACAAAGGAAAATACAGTTCGGATAGAACTTATGGCTTGCTCTGCAATGCTACCAGCTTTCCTGTAAGAGTTCTTCATAAAAGAATACGAAAAAGTTCAGTGATACACGAATAACAAAGATTCGGGATTGTCATATTATTTAGGCATTGTTATCCCATACTCGATTTCATCTAACCTCTTCTTTTGCAGTTAGGCCGCCATAGATACCCTTATAAGCAATACCACAGAACATCGTCAATGGGGTGACAGCAAAAACTGCCAGAGACACCTTCCAAGATCTCAAGAAACCGACCGTGTAACCACAGAGGAAGGTGAATATGTGATGAACAAAATGTGCTATCTGTATTATAACAAAATTCTCAAATTACTATGGAATAATGACTTAGAAAAATTCATGCACGAGTTCTCCATTACACAAAGAAATAAATGAAAATATCAGTTTGACCAACCTTCTCCCCCATCACTTCCTGGATTTGTGCGACATCACTTGAGATTCCATGCATGATATCACTTGTACTAATCTCAGTGTCGAAAAATCCTATATCCTGTCGAAGAACAGCTCTCAGATACGCTGTTCTTATTCTATGAGCCGATCTTTCCCCAACCATTCTCCAGCAAGTAATCTCTACCATCAGAAAGGAAAAAAAAAATATATTGTTGTCAATAAACTTCATTTCAAAATTGGTGAAAAGTTTGAGATTTTCCAAAAGGGAAAAAAGGAAAAGAAAATGGTCCATTACCCAAGTAAGCTCCCACCACTACCAGTGCTGCCAATCCGGTCATAAGCAAGCATATCTGTATTACATTAAACATCTCAGAATTCCATCATTTATTTCTCACATGACACCTTGATCGTAAGTAAATTAACCAATAATTTTAAAATCCTGCATTTATAAGATTACATGTTCTTTGGATCAGCTACATATTGGAAAAGTTAATACCTTTTCTACTTCTTTCATCATCCGATGTTTGTCATTGTTTTGTCCTCGGGCAAGTTTGTTAACAAAATCGCCAAAAAGATAAGAATACCAAGGAAGAGATCCCCCATTGATAAATGCTCCCAAGCAACCCAATAACACAAGAGCTAAATCGAACTTGGTCGAGTACTTGAATAAGCCAAATAGCCCGACTGACCGAGGTGCCACCACATTATCGTCGTCGTCATCCTCTTCACCAAATGCTGACTCCGGACTAAAGTCACCGTATCCATCATCCACTTTATGTAAATAATTAGGGGACTGCCTATATGTGCCAACATTTTGGTCGTGATTCTGTTGACTATTATCAATATATCTATGGTGTGACATTTCATGATAATTTGACATCCCTCCATGATCATCAACTTTCTCTTCAATATAAGCATGCGATACAGAAAACCATTTCGGGTCAAGATACTGCTGGCAGTCCCGATGACGACTGATGTCATCATAATCAATCATACTAAGCTCGTATTTTTCAGCCGAAGTACCAGGATTTTCGGCATTCCCTTCATTGATACTTGCCATGATTGGAACTTCGGTAGATTTTGCTGCATGTTCACCAAAAGTGTAACTCTCAAAAATTGAATTTTCATTATCTCTGGCAACGTAACTCTGTATCTCAAGCCTCCCCAAAGGGACCGGATGATACCCGGAGTGAGAATAATCATAGTATGGATTAGTAAAGCTTTCAAAACCACCATAAGTACGCGAAAGATAATATTCATTAGCTGATCTCCTGAAAATTCTGCTACTGGTACTAGCTGGAGTAGCAGCACTGGCTGTAAAAGGACTGAGTGCAGCCCCAAGGTTACGGTTTTCTTGCCATCCGGTTGGTTCAAACTGCCAAGAGAGCTCGCCTTGCCATGACCTGTCATAATCAGAGGCAAAAGGGGTGGATGGAGTGGGGTTCCGCCTTCTACGAGGAGTCTGATAATAAGAGAACTGGTAAGAGCTGGAGCTTGAAAATGATGTAAACTGGTGCTCAGACTTAGCAGGAGTTGGATAGCATAGCCGGTGAGATGAGGAATTCTCAATCTCAAACGAATGTTGATCCATGAATATTCATGTGCTTTCGACAGTTCAGATGTTCTAACACAGCATCAAAACTGTGTTTTTACCTCCGGTCATTGCGTTCATCAATTAGCTAGCTTACAGTTTTTATCTTGTATGAATATTGGATTGTTTAAATTTGGACACAAGTTAAAAGATCGATTAACTAATGTCACGTCGTATGACAAATTCGTGTTCTTTTTCTAAGTATTTCATCTCTGACTCTTGACCTGAACTTCCATGTAAGAATATTAAATGAAGAACAACTTAATATAGCAAAAAATTGACAGGCCGGCTGTCCGTTAACAAAGAGTTAGCCGGCCCATAGGCAGAGTTTCTTCTTTTTTTAAAAGAATTCATAGACATTAGCAGTGCTCTGTGGCTGATCATTTGTTCATAAGTCGCCTTCTCCTCTAAAAACAAATTAAGATTCAATAAGTCCATTCAAACATATGCAAAAAATAAGTTACTTATTTACATTAATTAAAAGCATGTTTAACATCTCTCTTTCTGTAGCTTCCATATGGCAGTCGGACAATATGTTTCCATAAAACTATATGTTTTTATTCGTTACTTCTTTTCAAATTTTAAATATTTCATCTTAAAAGTTATACCATTCTACTTCGTTTTCTCTGAATGTAATCTTCTGAATGGAAAATTTGTGCACGGTCAAACGTACAAAAATGGAAGAGGATCCACGAAATATATGAATAAAAAATAACTTGATTATTAAAATATAAACTTTTGAATTGATGTTATGTCCTTGTGCACACACTATTGCTTACACAGCTTAAGGCATGTTTAATACACATTAGACAAAAAATTGTTAAAAGAAGAGATGTGTATCATTGAACGTGTAAAATGAGTCAAGTTGGATGACTCGTGTATCATTTAAGATGTAAAAAAAGTCATTTGGGCACAATCTCCATGTTTCGAAAGGCTGGCCTTGGCTGCAAACGAGGCAAATAATCCACATAAGCCCGCCTGCAGTCCAGCACAACCCACCTGGAGTGCCAGGTCAAACAAGGACCTACATTTACATCGAAGTATTCATATTTCAAAAGTAACCCTACCGCATCACTGTCTTGGTACATATAAGAGCATAAAAAGTACTACTGAAAATGCACATAACAGTTTTCAAAATCCAAATAGAGAAATTTATCAAGAAGCCAAGGAATAACAGTCAGCAGCATTCTTGGTCACATACATTAAAACTTAATCAGCAAAGGAAACTTTAAGTATTGTGCTGTGCATCGTGTGATAAAGTGTGCTTCCAAAATTTGTCTAAACTCGCGTTTGTGAAACGGAACTCTTTTAGTGGGTGGAATTAATTAATTGGATTGTGACATCTGGCACACTTTTGGCCGTCTGATTGGCTATTGGATGGTTCTGAGGGTTAAAACCTTTCATCTGGCTCATAAATCCACTTAACTTTTCAATCTGGCTTTTGGTTTGTGAGAGTTTTACCCTTGCTTGGCAAGGATTCTTCTAGTTCTCTCTTACTCGAAAATATCATTCGAGACACTAAAATCTAATAATCCAGGTTCTATACTAGTGATTCTGGTTCTATACTAGTGATTCTGAGTGATATGTGTGGAAGGATTTGAGTGTTCTTTTGTTTTGTATAGATCAGTTGAGGGTTTGAGTGATTTTTGTAAGTTGTGAATAGAGCCTCGATTTGCAAATTGTGTAAAAGATAATGGCATGTTCTCTTTACCACTTTCAAATCGTTTTCTATTTTCGATTTTTCAAACTATTTTCGAAAATGCGTTTTTCAAAATAAGTTAAAAATTTACAAAGAAAACTTAAAACGACAAATTTATTGTTTTGAGTGTTTTCAAAATGCCAAAAAGAACATATTTTCAACAATCTCAAAATGGACACTCAAAACACAAAATACAAAATGAATTAAAAACTCAAAGCACAAAATTGAAATACAAAGAGAACAGCCCCTAAATCTTCTTGATCTTTGTAATTTGGAAACTATTTTGTACCTGGTTTCCGTTTTCGGCTTTTATAGTGCAATCGAGCATTATCCATTTTGTATGGATGCTCAACAGCGGATTAGGTTCTAGAAGCGGTCACCGAATCTCTAAGGTTTCGGTCGAAACAATTCTCATATTCTTATTTTTTTATTTCTGGAAAGTTTTAATTCCGCACTATTAGGGTTTGAGTTTGATTGCTTATATTTTATGTTTCTAAACATTTGGCAGTATCAGAGTCTGGATCTATGAATCACGATACTTGATCTTCGAAGAAAGTTGGAGATCTTTAACGGATCTCAAAGTTTTGTAGATTGTGTTTGAAGGAAACTGAGTTCTATGAACTTGTTAGGGTGAGACCTTTAAATTTTCTAGAAATTTTAAATTCTAAAATTAGGGGTTCTTTGATTTTTCCCTTAATTTACCATACACGAAATCCTCTTGACACTAATCTTGTCCAAAGGTTCTTACGAGGTTTCAAGAATTTGAGATAAATTCAGTACGAGAGTGTATTTGGATAATCTTGAAGGAGAAATGTTTGGAACTTATAAATTGTGATCTCTGTTTTTTGAGTTTTCTTTGATATTCTTAGTGCATGTCCTTTGTTAGTGCATCAAAATTGATTAAGTGAAATCTTTAGTACCTATTTGCAATGTGTGTTACTTTGAAAATCACCGTGATCATCTATTGATCTTGTTTCGTTGGTTTGGTTCTCATATACTTGGTGCATCTCCTTGCTTACTCAAACTTGTTTATTATCTTTCAATGCTTGATTACCTCTGCTAAGTTTGAATTGAGTTTGTTTGGGGGATTTTAATGTGGGGTTAAAAAAATGAAGGCTGTTAATGAAATTGAAATGTGCTAAAGCCTTAGATAATACTTGGCCTAATGAAATGATTCCCTAAAAAAATTTGAATTGGAAGAAATTGCATGGAGCACTATTTTCTTATATTTGTTTGAAAATGTGATAAGAATTATTGGTGAAACCAAAACTATTGTTGAATTGTGGACTAAACTTCAGGCCAAATATGTAACTAAGACTGTTCCAAGTACGTGCTATTTTCTATAAGAGATCTTTCTTTTAAAATTGGTTCCTCTGTTGACTTAAAAAAAAAAAAAACTTGAATAGATTTACCAAATTGACCTAAGACTTAGCCAACTTTGATGAAAAACTTTTGAAAGATCAGTTGATTGTAGTCCTTTAAACTCTATTAGTGACGGCGTAGAGACTTAAAGAATGCTTTAGAATATGAAAGGAATTAGCTCACTACTGATATTATAGTAAGTGTCTTAAGGAATAGGAAATCTAAAGAAAATCACAATGGAGAGAATTCGTTAGTAGAGAGGCAAGGGAAATGGTAAATTTAATTATCACTCCAAAAATACCAATGAGAGTAAAAAGAAATGGGGTACTTAAAGTAAATACAAAATAAGGTAAAAGGTAAGAAATGTTACTCTGGTGGGAAATTAGGACATTTCATTAAGAATTTCTATAAGAGGCCAAATGAATTAAAAGAAAAGAAAACTAATGAGGGAAATGTTGTATTAGCTTACAAGAAGGTGAACCCTGAAAATGGCTTAGTCCTTGCTAACATGGATAAGAAACTAAATTAATAATGAGCTTTGCTATGGGTACATCATAGTGTACATAAGGGTGTACACCCCCCTCACATGGGGTGAGACCCGCTTAAATAAAAAAAAAAATTTATACAATGGGTCCCACCCCCCATGTGAGGGGGGTGTAACCCCTTATGTACATCCACTTGATGTACAAATGGAATTGCTCATTAATAATAGATTTTTTATTTTGGCTGTTTTTTTTCGATATGTGTCCTAATAAAAATTAATTTTTGGAGTTTGAATAAACAAGTAGGGGACGCATGATGATGGATAAAAACATAACCTACAAGGTAAGTGAAATATGAAAAATTAAATTGTTACTTGAAAATGGAAATATTCTTCGAGCTGCGAGCCGAGACTTTTTGCTTGTGCTCGGCTCGAGTAAAAACATTTCGAGCTTTTTTTGGTTCGAGTTGAGCAAAAACTTGGCCAAAAAGTTTAGGCTTGACCCGAGCTTTCGACTTAGGCCTTAGCGAGCCGGGCCGTCCTGAGCCAGCTCGATTTTTATTTTTTTTTTAATTCGTGGCAAATCTAAAATTTTTTAAAGAATTTAAAATTTGTGCAATTTATACATATTATAAATAATAGCTAAATATTAACATATAAAAAGATCACAGCTAAAATTGAAAGAAAAAAAAAAGTGGCAAACAAGTTTTTTTTTAGGCACACAGGCCGACCCGACTCAAGCCGATGTCCCAAAATGGGGCTCGGCTCCATCGAGCCACAAGTGGCCCGGCTCGACTCGGGCTTTTTTCGGGCCGAACTTGAGCCGCCCGTGTCGACGAGTCATTTTGTCATCCCTATATGTATATGATTTAGAGAGGAATTTGGTGAATTTAGGTATCTTGAATAACATGGAGTTTGGCATAAAATTAGGTGAACAACACAAAAATCTTTAGGGGTTGTGATTTAATCACAAGTACCCCCAAGGAGACATGGTCTTTATTTTCTTGAAGCAAAAGCTCTACTTGGCCTTATGGCTATAAGTAAAAATCGTCAAACCGGAAAATCGAATCGAAACCGCATTTTACAAATCGTCGGTTTGTTGCCACGTGGACCCGTCAAAGAAATGGTTTTGAACCAAACCAAA
>CAIGRR010442160.1:0-10724 GCA_903798365.1 Fraxinus sp. 1973-6204 | reverse complement strand
TTAATTTTTTTTTTCATTTCTTTTAAATTTAGAAAAATAAAAACTGAAAAAAAAAATTGATTTTGATATTTTAATAAGTTCTAAATTCATATTTTAAAAATTTCTTCCGTTCTTTTATGTATTAGACATTCGAATTCGCACAATCACAACTTATTTCATCGAATTAAAGTAGATGCAATATGTAGTTGATATGTTTGAATTATTCATTTAGGGTATTGAATATTATTGTTTATTGATTGTTGCTAAGGTTTCTTATAATTTTAACGTAGGAAAAATTGGCATAAAGAATAAAAATCCCTTTTAAAGGAGGATAAAGAAAAAGAAAAGATTCTATAAGTTTCAAGGCCAACTCCATCTTCCAAAACTTATTAGACGAGTCTCAAATTCCTCTCTTTTATTTAATTTCTATATTTTGGACTTCATAATATTACATTGAGGACAATGTTGGAATTAAGTTTGGGGTGAAATATCTAGATTTTCTTATAGAGCCTTTTTGGGAGAGCTCAAAATTCAATTAAAATTAAAAATATAGCTGTTATTGGGTCTCACTCGTCTAATAAAAATCAACAATAAAGGCTAGTTTTTTAATTTTAATCTGATTTTAATCTCTATCAAACACACTCTTAATCTAATTTGCATGAATAATTTTGTGTGATTAATTTAGCTTTATTATGCATGCTTGTGTGTGACTTAATTTGAACAAAGTAATTCATATCCAATAATAATATTAAGCATATCCTTGAGTAAAGTTTGGATCAGTCCATGTGGACACTCAAATTTTTAATTATTTATGAATTACATTATTTTATAATTAGCTTTTGAACAATTCGAGTACATAATTATTCTTGATTGCACTTATGGTTGACATGAGTTGAGTCGTGTAGGTCAACGACCTCAGAGTCTTTTAAGACTGTAGAACATGTTACTACATTAATCACTCCTGTTAGACTATAATGAAACAATTTAGAATAAGTTTGGGGGTGATTAGTCCATTAAAAACCAAGAAGATCACCACTTGATTGCATTTTAGTTCCTATCGTTGGCCCAAAAAAGTGAATGACATTGCACTAGTCGGGCACGTAGGAAAAAGTTACCTACATTGTAGTGTGAAGCCAGTCTCGAGTAATTTGACCATATTCATGGAAAACTTTTAGGAGATAATCTACCATAGAAGAAGACTGCCTACAATATAGAGTGAAAACTACCTTAAAAAATAGAAGAAGGGATAAAATAAAAAGAAAAGAAAAATAAACACACCAAAGTGTATTGAGGTAGTAGCAAAACAACTATAAATGTTACCTCTGTCCGACTAGGTATTGGTTATTGATTAAGAATTCAAAGTTAATTGAGTGGTTGATGAAAATAAGTCATATCTCATTCACAGTTTACCATTGGAGAAATTGAAAAACAAAGAATGCAACACGAGTGATGAGAGATTATATTGACATACTTGAGATTTGGTTTCATTTGGGAAAAGAGATTTTGGAAGTTGAATTACATGACTTGATTTGAGTAACATCTGTCGAAGTGAGAATGTTTATCACACACGCGCTCAAGAGCTAAATATACAATATGTGGAGTTCTAAAATAATTTTTGATTCTTGTGTCTCATTAACTTGTTTAAATTTTTTGACTGTGATATGCATTTTGAGGAAATATTGAATTGTTTATATCGAGTTGAGTATAATGGTTAAAGTCTAGTTAAGTATCTATTATGCTTTATTTGAGAACGAACAAATGTTCAAGTTTGGGGATATTTGATAAATGTAAAATTTACAATTATTTAAGTCTTCGAAAGTGGTTTTTGTTAGTATTATTTTGAATTTGAGACTTAATTATTTGTATTTTTTTTATTATGTTAGGGAAAAATTCAAGATCATATCGAAAATTGATCAAGAAGGATAAACTTGGAGGAAATCTTGCAATTTTGGGATAAAATTATATACTTTGGAAATCCAAGGGACTAAATTGCATTGTTTGAAAGCATTGAGGAATTGAAGACAAAAACTTAATTAATTTGGCCTTGGACTAAATAGAATGGGAGTCAATTGTGGAAATCAAATTAATTTGTACTTATTGGATTTGGTGGGGTTGGAATGCCATTAGAATCCCAATTAAAGAAGCTGCAAATGAATTGGAATCAAAATCTAATTAATGAAAATTGACTTCTGCACAGTGTTGGACGGCACAGAGAGAGAGAGAGAGAGAGAGAGAGCACACACACGGACGGCAGAAGGCATATATATATTTGCCAAATTTTGTTCAATTATTGAATGGAGAATTTGTGCGAACATTTGGAAAATTAATCACGTTCAGTCAAATTTATCGGAAGATCTACACTATACAAGGAAGAAAAGTGAAGGGCAATTATTGGATTCGTGTGGTGGAGATCAAAAATAGCTCGGAGTAAATTTATCTTGTTGATTATNAATAGCTGGGAGTAAATTTATCTTGTTGATTATAATTAAACCCGATGATGTCTTTTAAACCTTGTTTGTTTAATTTCAACGTTATGAGTGGCTAACTGTTTTCATGTTATGATGAACGATGTAGCTTAGGGTTTTTAATATTTTGTTTAATTCCAAGACTTCAAGCCACTTCAATAAGTGTTAATTATTTATTGTGTTATTAATACTGAAATTGCGTACGCAACAATTGAATGATTTATGGATAGTACCGAGACTGAGATATGATGTATGATTCTAACTCGTGTAATAAATAATATAAGTATTATAAGAGATCGAAAGGTAATTATAGGTTATGCGATCCATATTGAATTCTTATAGGTTAATGTGTTCATATATGTGTGAATTTACATAGAGATATAATAAATTCGAGGCATATGAATATGATTTGTGTTGTTCGATAGAAATCACTAGGTACATTATGTTAATTCGATTGTTGACATATATGAAGATGAATTGGAATTAGATGCACGTTAAACAACCTAAATGAAATTGGAAATCCTAACTACTTAATCTCATAATCTTCTAAATCGTGTTACTTTGACTTCGTTATTCAATTTGAAATGATAACTGGCTGTTTTACTTCAATTAAAGCTTGGTTGATTTAATAATTTATAGTAGATAGTAGTTTTTGTGGGATGATACTTGGACTTGATAAATATACTTCATTACTTGTCACGATCCATACACTTATGGAAACCACAAACATTTACATTACAATTCCACAAAAAACAGACTAACCGAAACCTAAGCCAACTCACTCACAATTTAGTAGGAAGTCTAAACTTGACGAAATGAGCATTTTTCTAATACAATGTCTGTTGATTTTTTCCCCATTATTTATACTTCAAATTTATAAAATGCCAATTTAAAACCAGTGTTCTAAATAGCGGCAAAAAGCGTCGCTATGGCGCATAGCGCGGAGAAAACGCGGCGATTTTGTGATAAGCGCGTAAAATAGCGGTCAACCTTTTTTGTTGACCGCTATAGCGCGTCTTATCCCTTTTTTTTCCCACAAATTTTTTATTTTTTTTATATAAAAATATATTTAATGTCTTAAAAATAATTAAAATAATATTAAAAATACGAAACGCATTATGACGCTTATTCTTCGCATTGACACGCTTAATCTTGTAATTCTTGATTCTCGGCCTCGACGCTACGTTANTTAATGTCTTAAAAATAATTAAAATAATATTAAAAATGCGAAACGCATTATGACGCTTATTCTTCGCATTTACACGCTTAATCTTGTAATTCTTGATTCTCGGCCTCGACGCTACGTTACGCTTTTTAGAATATTGTTTAAAACCTAACGGTTATCAAGGAAGCAACATTTGGTCTCAGTTTCTTTCTCAAAATTGTTTTCAACGATTGTTATTAAAATCGGTCGACTTGCACTTAGTTAGACAGTTAACGCCCTTAATTAAAACCTCAAACTCGTAAACCTTATTTAACTGCTAACCTCTGCAAATCCAATTGAATTTATCATCCATTGAAATTGTAGACGATGACCAAGTTTAATCAACTAGATCACCTTCAAAGTTATCCAATTTTTATTGGGTTTTATTTTTGTTAAGATTTGAGATTCTATCTTAAAATGTTAACATTATTAAGAGGAGTAGTTCAAACTCTTATAAATTGCTCTATGTTTTTCATCTTTATTCAATATGGAATTATATCCCTTAATATACCCCTCAAGATGGTGGCTCGTTTGAGTTGACCAATCTTGAAATTCGTGTGCTCAATTTTTTTAAGTTATAATCGGATCAATCGCTCGTTGGAGCTTAACGGGCTCCAATACCATGTTAAAATTTGAAATTTCATCTTAAAATGCCAACCTTATTAAAAGGAGTAGCCCAAACTTTTATAAATTGATCTATATTTTTTATCTTTATTCAAGATGAGATTATATCCCTTAACAATTTTTGCATGTATGTCTACATTGATTTCCCCTTGGTGTGTCATCCATTTTAGGTTCTATGATCTATCAAATTCAAGGTTGTTCTACCATTTTTCCTTGCATTGGAATACATGGCAAAAGAGACAAACAAAACTAATCCAAAGTCCCATGATTCAACTCTTCATACGTCTGATGGAGAGCTGGCCATCTGTGAAATTTAGGGCTCTGCTTTTCTCATTTGCACGTTACCTTTCGGAAGCAACTTCGTATTTACAAGGAAAGCTAGTGAATAAGCTAGGCCCTCCTTGGTCCACATTTTTTAACACTTATTTTTCTTTAAATTTATTTTTAACAACACATTTTAAAAAATGATTCATGGATAAAACAAATATTTTGACTTTACCGATTTTTGAGTATATATGAGATTTAAAATGTACAAGAAGGGTAGCATTTATTAATCACATGTGCATATAGCTATAATATCCGACATTTCTTTTTTATCCGTTATACTAAGAACTGTCGGGGTCGGGGTAGGGGTCGGGGTCGTGCTCTATCAAAATTAAATTTCTATTCAATGTAAAATGGAAGTTAGATAATTTTCTGATAATTTCCCATCGATAATATATCTAACTAATAGTTATCTGTGTAACAATTTTTGTTCTAGGGTTTACATATACTCATCTATTTTGATGACTTTTATCAACTTTTCAATCGTATATTTTATCGATTTTTATCAAAATCTAATTTTCATCCCAATCAAATAGGGACCAAATTTATCGATTGCAACTACATAACTAGTTATTTTCTATATGAAGAAAATATGTAAAATCCAAATTATATGATATTTTGGGTTTTTTATAATCCCTAAGCCCCATTGTAAAATCTTTAGGTAAGGCATAAAGTCTCTCCTTTACATTTCATCTTTCAATAGTCTGGTTAAGGAGGCCAACATTAACTTCTTAATTAGGCCTAAGTGAGTCGACCTTGACAAAAAATGGAAGAGGAAAAAGAAAATGTCGGGCACTTTAACAAAAATGAGTCGAACTTTAAGCGTTTGAACAACTCGAAATATAACAACTTAAAGGTAGTTGAACAAACCCACCCTCTCATCACATCCTTTTGTCCCCCCACACCCCACCCCACCCCCACCCCCCGGCGTATAAAGCGTGTATGACCTACAATTTATTGACTATTGAAGCACTTTTGGCATCCCAAAAGGGAATTTTGTCCCAAGGCAGACACCTACTCTTTAAACATGGTGAATTTGTCTACTGACCAAATGTACATATCGTCCCGGCATGTCACCTTTCTACGACCCTGTCATGCCGACAATTCGGGCATTTCAAGACCTATAAACACTATTCTTCTTTATAATTATTTTGACTATATATACGTACACTATGTTGGCATTTTGTAACGTCTAGCATTTATATTTGGATCGTAAGTCAATAATGGGGGCGACTGATCACCTATGTTGTTTGTATTCATGGTTTGTTAGGATTAGGTCCTTAGGAGTTCTTGTATCGATATCACATTAATGTTAAGAAAAAAATATGTTAACGTGAGTTAGAGTTATAATCTCGATTATTTGAGTTACAAAGTATGTGTAAATAATTATTTTTAATCTCATATTTTATGGGGCCCACAACTTTTATTAACATTTCAACCATATATTTCATTAACTTTTATTAAAGTCAAATTTTTAGTTGCACCAAGCAAGATCATAGATATATTTGCAATGGTCGAACGATAAAAATCAACTGAAAATCTAATTTTTAGCTACACCAAACAAGAGCATATAGATATCATTGCAATGGTCGAGCTTCTTTTGGAAGGGTTGATTATGTAGGTTGGTTTATATATTTTATTACGTGTTGACATTTATGTATATGAAAACAAGAATAATTTCAATATTGTAATTTAAAGAGTAAAATAATATAATGTGTTGTGTGATACTTGACAATACATTTGCGTGTGTTGCTTAATTTTATGGACCTTATGTTGTGGTCTACATTCCATGACGTCATAAGCAAGAAAATTGACAAAATGGCTTTGTCCTCAATTATAATAATAAATTGATTAAATATTATATTTAATAAACTAATTTTATGCCAAAATCACATCTTATTTTATTGCAAGTGAGGTGTTTATATTTAAGCGCTTAAGAAAATAAATTTAATTAACCAACCAAGATAAACTGCAGTACTATAAAATTAATCTTAAATTTGGATTATTTATCAAACAATGGCCGGAAAAGAAAGTGACGATCTCAACCGAATCCGCATAAGCACGAGATTAAGGAAACACTTAATTTATATAATTCATTGAACTATGATAATAGATATCATGATTACAGTTATTATTGAACCATATAATACTTCTTATACTTGCTTAAGATAAATTATAAATGATTATTAACATTATTTAGGGCATGTTTGGATCGGACTAAAATCTAATTTTAATCTAAGTCAAAGTCAAACAATCAATATCAACCACAACTTTTATTTGTCCCCACATCTTTTCAACCACAAATTTCAAAAACTTCGATCACAATCCACTAAAAATTTAATTTTAATCCACACCAAACATCATCTTAATAGGTCAACATCCGGTGTACAATGCTAAATGAACTGAACATAAATCTTTACGAGTATGTTTATCATTAGTTTTCGAAAAAACTGGCATCTTAACTTATCCCAGTTGTCATCGTTGAATTGATAAATTTTATATTTACTTCTCGCCCAGAATGAATAAATGGTAACAATATATTTTTCGTGACCTTTAAAATGAATTCAGTGCGAACCAAATTAATACAACTTTCTACATTTGAAGTTCACATCATCAGTTCGAAACAAATTAATATGCACTACTAGTTAGGCATGTACGAGGAGTATGTTGAAGATAATATTAAAAAAAATTATCTTATTTTTAATAATTTTTTGCATAATCAATCGACTGGAGGAAATAAAAAAGTTGTCTGATCAAGCTTATAGTGACAATTTCCCAGAAAGCATGTCGAATCTTATCGATCATGTCCAACAAATACTAGTTGACATACATAAATTAGCAGTTCAAAGGATAATATTTGATGCCATGCTGATAAGATCCGATTGGCCACTGGTAACGGCAGTATTTGGACATCTACGAGTACGTGCTAACAACCAGCAAAAATGGACAGGCATTTTCATTAGACTTTTACGTAATTTGGATGATTTGATTTAGGCTTAATAGTTGAATTGTAAAAGGTTAACTTTATTAAAAACAGTAACTCAAATTCTTATATGTTGGTCTATATTTCAGAATTTAATCGATGTGAAATTTATCCATTAACATGCCTCTACAAGATGGTGACTTGTTTGGATAGAACAATTTTGAAATTCGTATGATTTTTTTTTTAATCTTAATCGGATCGAATTGATCGTTGGAGTTTAATGAGTTTTGATACTATATTAAAATTTGAGGTTTCATCTTAAAATGTCAAATCTTATAAAGAGGAGTAGTCCAATCTCTTATACATTGATCTGTATTTCAATATTTAATCGATGTAGAATTTTTCCCTCGACAATTAACAACTCCCAGCTGCTCTCTAATTTATTGGTGATTAAGGACTAATGAATTGCTAATCTTGATCATGGATAATGCACGAAATTTTGAAAAGCCAACTTAACCGTCGGTCGTGCAATTATGTACTCTATAATTATAATTAGAATAAAAATACTAAAGCTACAAGGGACAGAGCCATGTGACTAAAAGCCTGAAAATATTATCTTTAAGCCCTGTTTGGGCCACATTTTTTTTTTCATTTTCATTCTTCTACTCATTTTCAACCACACATTCTTCAATAAAATAATATTTTCCATCACATCAATAACTTTTCCTTCTTTTTCAACCACATATTCCCCATCACATCAACCAAANGGCCACATTCTCATTCTCATTCTCATTCTCATTCTTCTACTCATTTTCAACAACACATTTTCCAATAAAATAATATTTTCTATTACATCAATAACTTTTCCTTCTTTTTCAACCACATATTTCCCATCACATCAACCAAAAAAATACATTATTTTGACAATAATGTGCACCAAACGGGGGCTTAGTTGTTTTTGAGGTAAGAGTATAAAAGGGGAACAATAATTGATAAAAAATAAAAAAAAATATTAGACCTACGTGAGTGTTGAAAACCCTCTTAAGAGAAACAAAATTAGTTAAATGATTTCTAATAATTCATACTTTTACATTCAATAGGATAACGTCACATATTTAAGTTACATTTACCAAGTCTTTTAGATTAGATAATTAAAAATCTCACTGCACCATATAAGCAGAAATTAATCAAAATTAACTATTGAACCAACTATTTAGTTATTGAGAAAATGATAATACGGATAAAAGAATGAGAAACTGATAATTTAATTAACTAGTCATAGTTGAACGTCCATTACACATTATTCTGAAATGTTTTATATGTGCTATAAAAATAATATTGTAGGATGTGTGAATATAAAAAATAATTAATACAAGTTGTTTATATGAAATGAACGTTTGATTCAAATAAAATAGAAATTAGTTTTTGAATAGTTGAGTGAATCAATTAGAATATTCCCTCCATTTATCGTGTTTGGTCGGTCAAAAGTCTAATTTTGATAAAACTCCAGAACTTGCTTATTTTGGCTTTTTAAGTACTAATAATAGTTGAACGTCTATTGCACATTATTTTGAAATGCTTTATATGTTCTATAAAAACAATATTGTAAGAATACAAATTGTTTATGCGAAATGAACTTTTGATTCAAATAAATAAAAATCAGTTTGTGAAAACAATTTAAATAGTTGAGGAAGTCAACTAGAATAGTCTCTCCATTTACCCTTTTGATCTGAGTTGAACATCTAATGAATACAATCATATTTTCATATTTTCTTAATATGCATTGAATATCAATTGAAATTATTTATTATAGATACGCATTATATCCCCCATTTGCCTTCTCTGTATTTTAACATTCATTGAATATATGAATTAATTGGAAGAAAACTCTAAAAATATTCATTTTTTGTTATAATTTTTTTTAATGAATTTAATTTACTATTCAATGAAGTGGAATGAATTTGTCAAATGTACATTGATCAGAAAAAAATAATTGAAAAAATAATTCATGATAATATTGTTCAAATGATTAAAGAAATCAAATACATATTAAAAATCGAAAAGATATGAATTTATCAAATATGGTTAAATAAATTAATACATATTGAAAAATTAAAATGTAATGAATGTGTCAAATGTACATTAATCATAACTAAATAGTTGACAAAATAATTAATAATAATATTGTTTAAATAAATAATAAAGTAAATACGTATTAAAATATGCAAAGTAAGAAAAATAATTGAAATAATTAAAAACGAAAAGTAATATATTATTGAAATAACTGAATTATAAATCTTGTTTGAGCGCCATTAAAAAGTTAATAATACATTTTGAGATAATTGATCGATGGAGAATGTATGATTTAAAAAAAAAAAAAAAGTTTTTAGTTTGCGTATAATATTATTTTTATTAAAGAATGTGTTGTTGAAAAGAAGAGAGACAAAAATATATTTTGAGAAAAATGAGAATCAAACAAGACATAGTGTATGTTTGAGCCACATTATTTTGGAAGAATGTATTCTGAAATAGTAGATTGATGAAAAATGTGTTGTTGAAAAAGAAGGAAAAGTTTTTGATGTGATTGAAAATATTATTTTATTGAATAATGTGTGGTTGAAAATGAAAATGAAAAATTTTATCGAATCGTCCAAAAAATGAATGATATTTAATATATTATAGATTTATAGATTGTTTGGTTAATAATGATTGTCAAATGATAACTACATTAATATAAGTATATTTAGTCCTGTTTGACTTCCATTAAAATAATAATACATATTTCTCTTTTTTCTTATCAATCACACATTTTTCAATAAAATAATATTACACATAAAAAAAAAATTTCTTTTTTTAATCACACATTCTTAAAAAAAATATTATTCTAAAAATTATAATCTCAAATAAGCTAGATCAAATAGAGACTTAAAGTATCCCGCCTAACCCACTACACGTTTATTAGCATTAATTGTAGTGGAATTTCTAGGACCTCACTGAAATTAAGGTTGATAACATTCCACAATTAAGTCAAGCCTGCCTATTATCTCAAATCTTCTGTCTCTTATCTCAAATCTCACTCTAATGTTTGACGGTGCAAATGAAAGACAAAAAATATTTTTACATGGCAATGGCCGGCGCGGCTGATCTCACTCCTCACCTAATTCAGCTTCCACGCGGCGTTTCTGAAAACAAAGCACAGCCCACC
>CAIGRR010442087.1:0-15444 GCA_903798365.1 Fraxinus sp. 1973-6204 | reverse complement strand
ACTTATCTACTAGGAACGCAGAATTTAATTGAACATTAATTTTGATAAATCGAACATCCGGTCCCACTTAAAATTGTGGTCAAAGTTGACCCAATTGACCCACCATTTCCAACAAAATCTTCAAAAAATCTTTGATATTGGACTTGGAAAATCAACCAAACAAACACCAATCAACCGACTCAACCCAACAACCCTTAACACCTTTGGTTGCCTCAGTTTTACCCCACAAAAGAGACACTTGGTGGTGGTATTTGCAAGCTACAAATGGAGGAAGGGGAAGAAGAAAACAATGGTTAAATCTCTCTCAAATCCACCCCAAAACAGGCTATCCTTTCACTTGCCTCTCTCAATCTCTTCTCTCCACACTCTTGTACAATAGACACACACAATGAAGAAAACACACGGGTATATGTATATAGGCATTAGGTTTAGTTTCGGGACAAGACTCACTCATAATAGGCCAAGTTAATCGGCTAACAATAACCAAATCCATACATTAACCAAACTATCAACCCAACTAAAACTTAGGCCCCCCAAAAATGTATTAATTGTTTCCAAGTCGAGTCGTCACTTTGGTGTCAATAAAATATCTAATATCGTTTTATCGTCATCACCCGAATTTATTGGGTATCAAAACCATTAATGAGTATCGATATTCATCTTATTCTAAGCATCGATGACATGTCATATTAATTCATATGTGTATAAAGATTTGGTGGGTCTCTTTATCCACCAATGAATTAATATAACATATCATCAATGCTTAGTATAAGATGAGTACCCGTGCTCATCAGATCATTACTTTATATATAATGTCAAAAGTAACCAAACTGTATTGTGATTCATGTTGTAGCTTTAGTTTTTTTTTCCTTATAGACAGACAGGCAGACTGCAAAATTCGAGGTGGTGCAAAAATGTGATACAAATACAGATTATGCCTTAATCGTGAGGCTGGTTAAGTCAAGTCGACTCACCGCGTATCAACTGGGAAGAGATTCTCGAACATAGCACAACAACCAATTAATGAACTCATAAGAACTAAACAAGGAATTGTACAACAAGTGAGAATATTATAAGATTTTTCCTTCCTTTCCCACTATCCTTATCCAACAAAAACAACGTTTAACGATATTTTCTCAACTATATATGCAGATTCATCTTACTTATCAAATGGATACTTGGACACTACTGTAGATTGTATTCCAAGCCTGAAAAACATAAGACTCAGGGAATTTCCAACATTTATTCGGACAACAGATATAAATGATCCAATGCTAAATTTCTTTTTGGGAGAGACTGAAAGAACCTCAAAAGCATCAGCCATCATTTTCAATACTTTTGATGCATTGGAGGCTGAGGTTTTGAATGCTCTCTCGCCCTTGTGTCCTCCGGTTTATGCCATTGGTCCCCTCCACTTGTTCGTTGATCAACTTCCAGAAACCAGTCTGAAATTTATCAGAGGTAATGTTGAACTACACATTTGGAAGCTTACAACTATTATAATTTGAGAGATGCTTACTGCTATATTGAAGCATCTTCTTTAATCTCTTGAGTTTGCTTCAACAGGGAACCTTTGGAAAGAAGCGATAGAGTGCCTGGAGTGGCTTAACTCAAAGGAACCAAACTCAGTGGTGTACTTGAATTTCGGCAGCATAACAGTCTTGACACCACAACAACTAGTTGAATTCGCTTGGGGACTTGCGAATAGCAAGAAAAACTTTGTTTGGATAATCAGGTCAGACACCATAGTTGGTGATTCCTCTAATTTGCCATCTGAGTTCGTCGAAGAAACTAAAGAGAGAGGCCTCATTGCAAGTTGGTGCCCACAAGAACGGTGCTCAACCACCCGTCCATCGGAGTTTTCCTAACGCATTGTGGCTGGAACTCGACAATTGAAAGCATGTCTTATGGCGTGCCAATGATCTGTTGGCCATTCTTTGCTGATCAGTTCATTAATTGTAGATTTGCATGTACGGAATGGGGTGTTGGCTTGGAAATTGATGAAAATGTCAATAGAGTTGAGGTAGAGAGGATTGTGAGAGAACTAATTGATGGAGAGAAGGGTAAGAAGATGAAGAATAAAGCAATTGAGTGGAAGAAAGATGCTAAAGGAGCCACCAAAATCAATGGTTCATCTTACTTGAACTTTGATAAATTACTGAAGGTGCTGCTGTCCAAGAAGAACAGTAATATGATGGCTTGATAAAACATTCCACATATAATAGTTTTTAATATGCCGGTCAGAGTTGAACGTGTGTTGCACATTATTTTTAAATATTTTATAAGTGCTGCAAAAGTAATATTTGACCATTCATTTACCCTTTTGATCGAAATATTATAGAAATGCACGTCTCTGAAAATAAATATCAATTATTATGCATGCAATAGTGAAATGCATACTTGATTGCGATTATTAGAATGTATAAATGAAAATGAATGGCAAATAGACTACGTGAATTAACATGAATGATAATTAATTTAGAATTAATAATGAATGTAAATTATTTATGCTAAATGAATATAATTTAATTTCTAATTAAGTAAAACTGAATGATAATTAACATACATGAGCGTGAAAAATGAACTGCATTCTTGAATGTGAAATTCTAATTAATATAAATTGAATGAACATGCATGTTAATTAATTGATAAATCAATATGAGGGATATGGGCGTGAATGTGAATGTGAAATTATAATTAATATTAATTAAACGAACCTGCATTTTAATTAATTGAGAATTAATAATATGGACAATGTGAATGTGAAATTCTGATTAATTTTATTTAAATGAATGTACATATAAATTAATTGAGAATTAATAATAGGTCATGGACGAATATGAATATGAAATTCTAATTAATATTAATTAAATGAACGTGCATGTTAATTAATTGAGAATTAATAATATGGATATGGAAGTGAATGTGAATGTGAAGTGAAATTCTAATTAATATTAATTAAATGAATGTGAATGTTAATTAATTGAGAATTAATAATATGAAATACATGCATGAACAAGAATTTTATAGTATTTATTACATTTTTTAAATTAAATACATATTGAAAAATGAAAAGTAAATTATTATTGAAATAATTGAATTGTAGCAGGACTATAATCGTCCAAAAAATAATTCTCACTTAATGTGATATTTAATATATTATAGATATATGTATGGACTTCGATCCCAGAGGTAGAGATCCTACAATGTACGAGTTCATCTTTTCTATGGGTAGTCGACTTCAGAAATCTAATTGAGAATTTTACAGGTTTTGAATTATGTATCTAACCTTGTACGTGTATCTATCATTAATTGCATACCTTCGCTTACAATGATTCATGCATATCCCACGTATACGAATCCATTTCTACATGTATCCATTATCTACAATACATGTATATATATATCGTAATTCAAAATACACACAGTTAACTTATCTATATAAATCAAGTTTGTTTTTAAATGTTCGAGCTTTTTTTTATCCGAGCCGAGTTGAACAAAAATTCGACCAAAAAATTGAGGCTCAACCCGAGACTAGGGTTTTTTTTTTTTCTTTTCAAAGTTGCCTGTACTTGCAGGCATTTTAGAGCTGTCTGCAATGTGCAGGTTTGTTTCAATTTTTTTTTTTTTTTTTAAATTTTAAACGGGCTCGAGTCTTTGCTTGGTGGTTCCGACCCGACCCGACCCACGGGTGCCCCGGGTCGACGAGCCATTTTGCCATTCCTACGGGTATGTTTTGAAACCTCAAAAATGCATCAATCATCAATTGCTTGTGAAAATATCTTGAGAGTTCAAGAATTTTAACACCGCGTGTTGTTTGTCAATACAAATTCGAATAAAATGATACTTCATGTCGTTGTACTTACTTTTATCATGAAAGGTGGATTCTTAACCAGCTATAATGTTGACTGTCAATAAGAATCACAGTCAGATCATCTCGTTGCAAAATGTTATAGTAAGATACCACTTTACAACTTAAAAGCGTTACAATAAGTTACTCCTTCAAAGACTACGTAAAAGTTTTATCTCTCGTAAAGAAAATATGACAACTTGTAAGTTTTTTGTTGTCATATCTCTGCCCCCAATTACTACTCCTATAATCGACGAGCTTGAAATAATGTGAACAATACAAGTTGATGTCTCGTAAAAATCTCTTTGCGACCTTCAAATGTGTTATGGTAAGGAACTCCATATACAAACTAACTAGACTAATTTCAAACAAAATATTAGGTTGTGTACATATAGAATACCTCGTACTTCCAACAAGACTCTTATAAAATTAGATCATTTACATTTAAAAAAAAATCAAGATATTATCATTAGAATTCAACTTCCTATAGAGAACGTGTTCATAAGGACATTTGATGAAATTCTTGTTGTTTGTAAGCAATGCACTTGAATAATTGAACCCTTCATTCAAAAAGTAATAATTGCCTGGATATGTTATTTCCTAAGTTAAACTCTAAAAGCTTCTATCTTTTGTCTGCATACTTTTTTACCCATATTTGCTGGATATCTTCTCCCCAATTCTTTCAACTAGTGATGTATCTTCCACTAGCTTTAGATTGAACAACTATCACTCTAAGTCCTAATATAACAATCGTCAACGTTTTCTTGCTCATAAGACTTCATAAGATGATATTCCTATAGAAGCTACGAAAACTTGATCTTGTTGATGAGAGAATTCCAAACATAAGCTTGGAGCATGTCTTCTGATATTTAGATCATTCGTTCTATTTTTTGTATCGATTACATATCAACATATGATAAATCGTAATAAAATTATAGGTTTCTATTCGATGTTGTTGACACTGCAGTTCCACATTATGGTATTGTTTACCCACAAATTTGCAATTCGTTTTGTCTTAAAAATTAGTCGATCAATTCTTACTATAGTCAATTGGCCCTCCCCACGCCCTTCCTCATTGTTTCAACATAAATGCTTGGAGATATATAGTTAAAACATAGAATAAATATTGCTACTAATTATTTATATGTGATTTGGATATTTGGGGTACGATGTTGTTATCAATGTTCATAGATTTTCAGTGAAATACTATCATTTCTTACTATGACTCATATATGATGCGCTAGATAAACTGTGACACTCATGTACACATGCATCATGCATGGCATGTGTGAATCTGAAAGAAGCGGTTCTTCATAATTCGTGAAAATATAGATAACGAAAGTAAAAATATATGATTGTGAATGCTTAAACGTGACATTCAGAATGAGATGATAATAGTAATTTAAATGGAATTTTCCTACGTTTATTGTACTATTCGGTATCTAGATAAATATACTTGTTGATATCCTCGACAGTCACTTCAGATAGTCACGGATAGGAATGTTATGTTTATTCAGACAACTAAGAATTCAGATTAAAAAAATATGTTTCAATACTTCAAACAACTAAATAAATCCTTTTGAATAAGTTATAATCTCTTTTCGAGTTTTCCTAGTGATAGACACACTTACCCACAATCATATACCCAATACACAATTATCTCGTCATTTGATATTATGTGACAACATCCGGTAAATGCATTGTCATACCTAAAATGCAAAACTATATGAACGAATACTCACTAAGTAATGGTATATATGAACATATGCATATTTTCTATCATTCCTTTCTCGATATCTTGTTCTCAATTTTACACATTATTCGTTGGATTCTGAATCCACTGCAGTGTGTCGTATGAGCTCATAGATAAATATGACCAATGTCTATAGGTCCATCATAGTCGCTACAATAACTCAAAAAACTCCAAAGTATATAAATCACCAAATACTCCTGACTACGGTATATGGTGCTTGTATGTACCGATTCATAGTTCATATGCCACTAAGGGACCATCTAACACTGCTTCTGGTTTTTTATTTTTTCCCCCAACTATTACTTATTAGACCTACTTCAACTCATTTCACTAACATGCGCAACTTTCACACCATCTTATTAGCCCCTATTTGGTTTAGATAAAATTCTGATTTTTAATATATTTTTAAAAAAATTAATGGAATTTATGGTTGAAAAATTGTGGGCTTCGGACTCTCATGAAATATGTAGTTAAAATTAAGAGTTAACTTTGAATTGAATTTTAATATATTTTTCTATTGGAATCAAATAAGGGCTTTGTTATCTCCAACCCATTAAAAAACAAATTCTATAACTAATTTATTTCAAAATAAAATAAAATTAAATACATATTTCATTACTACTAAAGTTACTAAATTAGAATTTACAGTTAATTAACTAAAATTGCAGTTACAGTAAATTTTAGGGATTATTACAGCAAAAGTTCCAAACTTTTGAAACACTTGCAGACTTTTCCCAAACTTTTCAATCGTTGCGGCCGTCACTTCTAATCTTTCCAACCATTGCATGCAAGGCTCTTTTGGATAGTTTCCATCCAAGAAGCGATCAGTTGACCACCAAAATTGAAATTGACTATTTTTTTATAATTTCAAAAGGGCAAAAATAGTAATCTTATTTTTATCGCATCAAACAATTAAAATACTCCTAAAATCATAAAATTGGCCATGCCACCACCCCCTCAAATCACCCTTTCTCTTTTCACCAAATCACTCTCACAACGTCACCACCGCTGCCCAATCTTAAATCATCGATGACAGTGATTAGTGGTGATGATGGTTCGTATTTGCAGTTGAGGAGCAGCAACTGGTGAAGATCACACCCCAAATCAAAGCCTCTATCCCCAATTAAAACAGTTATAATGAACAATCTTGGAATTGAATGAAATTTATTTGATTTCTAAACATTATTAATTGTGAAAACACGTATGGCTTTGTATCGTGAAAAAGAGTGGTACTTCACACTAATTGTCTCTTCATCCATGAAAGTTGCACCACATCTTATGCAACTGCTATATATGAAGAATCCATTTTTTTGTGGGTTTTAGGATTTGAATCTGTAAATGCCGATGTGGGCTTATGTTTCAGGTTTTATTTTTTATTTTTTATTTTGGCCATTGATGTACAAGGAATTTATCATATTGTTTTGGGCATACACATGTTGTCTCCATTGACTGTCTACATATTTTTTAAATTAATTATTTCATTCCAAGTTTCATGACCACGATGAGCGGGGATGGATTCGGAGGCTAGTGGGAGTACATATTAGTATTCTTTTCTTTCAATTTTGGTAAGGCAGTGGTGGCAGTTTGAGGGTGGAGGTGGTGGTGGTGGTGGTGGTGTCGGTTGCCAGGTAGCAATGGTAGAGTTTCGGCGACGGTGGCGGTGGCGGATGGTGGCACATCTATTTTTATAATTTTATATGGGGTGGGGGGCTTTGGGGATAGGGAGTGGGAGTGGGAGTGGGAGTGGGAATGGGGTGGGTGCGAGGAAGAAGATAGGTTTTTATGTGGGTTTTTAATAGAATTATTTTAATTATTTGATGTGATGAATATACGATTACTATCTTTTGAAATTTAAAAAAAAAAATGGTCAATTTTAATTGTGGTGGTTAACTAACGACTTCTTGGATGGATACCATCCAAAAGGGTCCCACATCCAGTTGTTGAAAATGTTAAAGGTGACGGCTACAACGATTGAAAAGTTTGGAGAAAATCTGCTAGTGTTTCAAATGTTTGGAACTTTTACGGCAATTATCCCTAAATTTTAAATAAAAAGCATTACACTATGGATGGCAAAAAAGCTCGTCGGCTCGGCTCGAAAAAAGTCCGAGCCGGGCCTAGCCCCATTTTGGGCGTCGACTCAAGTCCCGGCCGGCCTGTGGCCCGTATGAGCCTGCCCATAAAAAAAATTAAAATTAAAATTTTGAAAAGGCAGCTTGCACATATATTAAAAAAATTCGTGTCGGCTCGACCCGGCATGCTAAGGCTCGAACCGAGCTCAAGTTTCGAGTTTTGGCTCGTGATTCGGCTCGACTCGACTCGTTGACATGGCTACATTACACTTATCAAAATTTTAAATAAGATATTACATTTAACATTACAATAGAATAATTCACAAAAAAAAAAATATTAGTCCCGCTAGTTTTGTTACTTAATTTTCTGAATTAGTGTGTTCATCCCTTGATAGATCAATTAATGTATTTTGAGAGTATTGCGAGCCTCTTTATCCTTAATTTGTCTATATGAACAAAAAATTCCTGAAATCGGTTAATCAACAACCATCTCAACTCCTAAAATTGGAGCTTCCTTCCAATTTTCGATTGGTGCATTACCATCACGTTCATTCTCGATTATTACATTGTACACAATAATGCCTGCAATTATTATATCATGCAATGCATGTTTTCCCAAAAACATGCTGATCAGATTGTGAAACGTCAAATGCATGTTCTAGGTCTTGTTTAAATCCTTCTTGTTTCGTTACAAATAATTTTTATTTTTTTATCACCTTTCGTCCTAAATAAGTGGATCATTTTGAGTATATATTATCAACTAAACAATAACACATGATACACCAAATTTGGGCACCAATCAATTTGTCCAACAATTATAATCATCATCACATGTTCACATTTGCTTTGGCCTCTCTTCGTAATTTGTCGACTGTTGAGAAATTAAGCATTGTGCTTTCCAAGATTTCGTGTAACGTCAAATTTGAATAGTTGAATCAAGCTTTGTGCTTTCCAAGGAAGAAAAGACTTGAATAGTTGAATCAAGCATTGTGCTTTCCAAGATTTCGTGTAACGTCAAATTTGCCTCTATAATGCAACTATAATATGGACTTGAAATAATAAAAAAATTAATTTCTTATTTGCTGAAATTTTAATATAACATGCAAATCATATTGTACCAAGACGTTTAATATATAATAAAAATATTAAAGACACCGTCTTCTTTCATTCCCACTATACAAAGAAACCTCTTGTAATATAATAATTATAATCTTGGACAATAGAGTGGGAAAAATATTAGCTTGCACATGCCATACAATACCTAAATTTAGCATTTTATTAATAGTGCAAGACTTCAAGCATGTGAAATCGTTTCTAATATTTTTCATCTTTACTATTTCTTTACTTCTTGAGATGTGGAATTCAAACACGTTCCTACCTATATCATAATATTATTACATATCTCCAATCGAGGGACGC
Source organism: Fraxinus sp. 1973-6204 (assembly GCA_903798365.1). NCBI lineage: Eukaryota > Viridiplantae > Streptophyta > Magnoliopsida > Lamiales > Oleaceae > Fraxinus > Fraxinus sp. 1973-6204. The sequence continues at coordinate 6,353 of CAIGRR010442087.1, read as the reverse complement.
AGGGGCGGAGCTACGCGTAGGCAAGGGTGGTTGGGCGGAGTTACACTTAGGGACCACCCAAAGAATCTGACTTTTTTTTTAATCAAAAATCAAAAGGTTATTCATTTCTACCCTATTCTGCACTTCTTAACATCTTATTATTTTCACTGTTATTTGTGGTTGGAAATTCGAGTAGTGAGATATTATATGCTTATTTTGTGTGTGTGTGTTTTCTTGAATAAATATAGGGATCATAGGGGAAATCGAGATTTTTTTTGTTAAGTCAACTCAATTTTAGCCTTTACTGCTAATGATTTGCGGATCAATAAATACACCCCTATCAACCTTGAAAAATTGAAAGTAGCTATCGTCGGGCTATCTCGAAGTAGGACATGATTTTTATCATATAAGACTTATTGGCTCCATTAAAGCTATATCTCTTGCCTAAAGTTATATGTTTTCCGTCAATTCAAAAATATAGAACTAAATATTGAAATAATTTTAAGTTCTAAAACTTCCTCATTGCATTTTTAATCTTTAGGCATTTAGTTCATTTCTCTAACTATTTGTTCAAAGAAAATTTAGGGTCTCAGAGAGTGGTGATCAAGGGAATTGGGAATTCAATTTTCATCTCTGGTCTGTTTTCAATCTCCAAGTACTTCTTGGAAGGTTTTAGTTAGCAGTTTCTTGAAAAAATTTAATAATAAAACAAAGCGGTATGTTATCTATTGAGAAAAATATATTTAACGAAATTGATAATGATATAATTATACGACATTTCAAAATATGAAAACAAGTTGGGAAAATTATAGTTACATTATTTATAATTATTTTTGCTATATAATTTTTGTCCACCCAAAAAAATATTTGGCTCCGCCGCTGGAGGGACGGGTCAGTGCATCCCTTTAGTTTGTCTTAGAAACTGGAATTAAAAATTAGATTTACGTTTTATTGCAGGTTGGTATGGTGTTTTTAAGCTTAAATGATTACTATAAGTGAATAAGCAAGTTCTGTAACCCACGTTTCCTCTAGTGATGGCAAAAAAACTCGCCATGCCCTAAGGGATTGGCGGGGAGGGGATCGTCGCCCCATCTCGGGTCTCTGGGCGAGGCGGGGCGGACATGTCCCGCCCCGTGAAGAATAAAAAATTAACTACAAATTGCAAAAGCAAAAAAAAATATAATAAATATTATTTTCAGTGCTTGATTTGGATATTGATATAGTTAGTTTGAACATTATTCGCTGTGGATTTTAAAATTTTGAATTTGTATTTTAACTGGAAATTTTTGAAAGCAAAAAAAAAAAAATTCAGGCCAGGGCAAGGCTGGGCCATCTCTAGTTACCTCCAATTGACTCTCTCTTTCAATTGAAAAGTAAGTATTTTCTATTAATCTAATTTCAAATTAAATTACTTATTAAGCAAGAATTTCTTTTAAAATAAGTAGAAATTGTATTTGAAAGAAAAAAGAAATGTAATTTAAGCATACCATCCAGAGTCGAGATTTACTGTTCAAATGGTTGTTCATCGAGTAAATTATTAACATGTCATCGATAATTAATAACACATCTCAAATGTAACATCATCAACTTCATCGCTAACCAATCAAATTGATGACATGTCAATAATTTATTAGATGAACAACCATTTCGACAGAAAAATTGGACAGCAGATCTTATCTCTACCATCCATTCATAACAAGTAGAGACTTATCATTTCTCATCAGAAGAACATGAGCATTTTTTTGGAACCTGAGAAGCCACATGCAGTGTGCCTTCCATTTCCAGCACAGGGTCACATAAACCCGATGCTCAAACTAGCCATACTTCTTCACCACAGAGGTTTTTACATAACCTTCGTCAACACCGAATACAACCACCGCCGCCTGCAAAAATCTAAAGCTGCCTGCAGTAACTCGCCGGACTTCCATTTCGAGACAATCCCCGATGGTCTCCCGCAGGCAGATTCTGATACAACCCAACACATCCCATCTCTCTGTGTTTCCCTTAAAGAAAATGGTTTAGCGCCGTTTCGCCAACTTCTGGAGAAGCTTAATTCTTCAACTGAGGGCATCCCGCCGGTGACCTGTATAGTATCCGATGCTATATTGTCATTTGCCATTGTGGCTGCTGATGAAATTGGTGTCCCATGTGTGTGTTTCCGTACAACAAATGCTTGCTGCTTCTTGTGCAATAAATACTTGCGGAAACTTATTGAGAAAGGATTCATACCTCTCAAAGGTACGTCTTCTTGAATTATTATAGGTAAGATAAATTTATTTATTTAAATTATGATTTCAATATGAACCCTCACGTGCATTTCATATTCATCCTTCTATTAGAGACATAATCAAGAGACTTTAAGGGCATGTTTGAGCCACATTATTTTGAAAGAATGTAATCTAGAATAATAGATTGATGGAGAATGTGTGGTTGAAAAAGAAGAAAAAGTTATTGATATGATAGCAAATATTATTTTATTGAGGAATGTGTGGTTGAAAATGAGTAGAATAATTAGAATGAAAATTTTAATGGGAAAGTGAAATTCTCTCTCGATTTCAAAGAGTCAATTTTTAAAATTATACTACAAGAGACTCTTCAAATTAATATTTTAAAATAGAGAGTGAGTTTGAATCTCAAAATTTAAAGAATCAAATATACTTTCTATAATTAAACGCATTCAAAATATTCTAATAACAATATAATAATTTGAAGGGACATTAATGAAAATAAAAGACATTGAAAAAATAATAAATACATATTGGAATTTGGAAGTAAAAAATTAAATTAAAGAGGTCGTTAGAGTATTTAAAAGAATTTCTCTCTAAATTTATAGATATTTTCTAACTTGTAAAATATGTTTTTTAAAAATAGAAAATCTCTTGAAGATACTCTTAATATGTATAAAATAAATGGTACTGAGACACAGACGTAAACGTAAGGGCTGGGCTCCCCAACCTTTACTCGGGGCGCTTCGGGGTGGAGCACCCCCGCCCCCACCAACCTGTTGGGGCGGATTTTTTTCATCACATTCGGGGCGGGGCGGGGCCGAGACGGGGTGAGACGAATTTTTTTGTCATCACTAATTTTGGAATTAGGGTCTTTTATAAACAACCTTATGTAATCCTATTTTAGATTTAGTGGTTTTTTTTTTTTTTGTCCTTTTTTGGTTTTATGCAGCGGACGTAAGCATTTTGTCAAACTACTTAAATTAAGTATGTCGATCTTATTACTCTTCTTCTTTTTGATTTATTGTTCATGTTTTCACCAAAAGGGAGATTCTTGAATGTGGGACAAAGATCCAATTTATGAATAGAAGGAACTGAACATAGAGCTGAATGAAATGCAAATCTCATCATAGATTAATACATAACACTGTGATTGTGTGGACACACCTTTAACTTCCTGTAAACAGTCTTAATTTATGCCCGTTAGAGTTTCATACAAGGAAAATTCTACTTGTACCTAATAATTTACCTAATCTTTTACCGAATCGACAAGTGGTCGGCCCCTATTAGAGGGGCGCCTGGGCCCACAGACGCTCCCCCAATAAGGGGCCGCCACTTGTCGATTCGGTAATCCATTAGGTAAATTATTATGTATGTTTAGCTTGGTCCTTTATACAAACTGGAAAAAAAAGTCTCTTTCTCTGATTTCATTTTTCGATTAGAAGTATCGTGTGAAATCTTCGGTTTTTTCATTTTTTCTATCCCTGTCCCATAAATACAGTGTTTAAGGACGTCTTACCAACTATGCAGATTCAACTTACTTAACAAATGGATACTTGGACAATACAGTAGACTGTATTCCCAGCCTGAACAACATAAGACTCAGGGACTTCCCAGCAGTGGTTCGGACAACGGATCTAAATGATCCAATGCTAAATTTCTCAATGGAGGAGACTGAAAGAATCTCAAAAGCATCTGCCATCATTTTCAATACCTTTGATGCATTGGAGGCTGAGGTTCTGAATGCTCTCTCGCCCCTGTGTCCTCCAGTTTACTTCATTGGTCCCGTCCACTTGCTTGTCAATCGACTTCAAGAAAACAGTCTGAAATTCATGGGAGGTAACTTGTGGTATCTGTTTAGAAGTTTAAATTGTTAGATGGAGAACATTTTTTTTTTTGCTTTTCAAATTTTATTCACCGCACGTGTTTACGTGCAAGTTGGATCTATTATCTTTCAATTAAGGTCTAACAATAGTGCATTATCTTTGATACGGTATTGAACCACTTTGCCTGAGTTAGAGACGGGGTTATAAATTGTTTTTTTGCATAAATTTTGTCTTCAAGAGATTAGAAGTAGACCAAATTCGGTTTTTTGTTAAAATCGTGACACGTGCACAATTTTCATAAATTGGTGACTTTGAAATTTGAACTCAATATTGCAATCTTACAACCATATTGGTCCATTTATTGTAAAACCTTAAATTGTTTCAACAGGTAACCTTTGGAAAGAAGAACTAGGGTGTATTGAGTGGCTTAACTCAAAGAAACCAAACTCAGTGGTGTACGTGAATTTCGGCAGCGTAACAGTCTTGACACCGCAACAACTCATTGAATTCGCTTGGGGACTGGCAAATAGTAAGAAAAACTTTTTTTGGATAATCAGGTCAGACACTGTAGTTGGCGATTCTGCTAATTTGCCATCTGAGTTTGTCGAAGAAACTAAAGAGAGAGGCCTCATTGCGCGTTGGTGCCCACAAGAACAGGTGCTCAACCACCCATCCATCGGAGTTTTCCTAACGCATTGCGGCTGGAACTCTACAATCGAAAGCATGTGTAGTGGTGTGCCCATGATGTGTTGGCCCTTCTTTGCTGATCAGTTTGTTAATTGTAGGTTTGCATGCACAGAATGGGGTGTTGGCTTGGAAATTGATAACAATGTCGATAGAATTGAAGTGGAGAAGATTGTGAGAGAATTGATTGATGGAGAAAAGGGAAAGAGCTTGAAGAGTAAAGCAAGCGAGTGGAAGAAAAAGGCAAAAGAGGCCACTGAAATCGACGGTTCATCTTACTTGAACTTCGATAACTTAGTGAAAAATGTATTGCTTTCCAAGAAGACGGTTAGAAATTCCGAAACTATGGGCCCATACAAGCCTCGTCTCTTTGGAGAAGAGGTGCTAAAGAAATAAGTTTAAGCTTCTACCCATGAAGGTGGCGACACTTTCTATGATGTACATGACCATACCTTCCTAGGGGGTCGACTCCCTTCATGTGTAAACTAGTTTTTAGCACTTGCAATGCAGGTGTTCTATTTGAAATAAGGCGTTTAGCCCCTGTTTGGTCTAACAATCAAAGTCAAACAATCAATATTAACCACATCTTTCATGGGTCCCACAACTTTTCAACCACACATTTCAAAAACTTCTATCACAATCTACTAAAAAATCTGATTTTAGTCTACACCAAACACCCTCTTAGTACTGTTTTTAATATTTATTATATCGTATGAAGATGTTTGACTTATGTTATTTATTTATAATTGGGTATTTAATAGTGTCACAGAGTATGTTAAAATATGGTAAACCTTAATGTTCTTTATAACATAACCACAACAAAAATAATGTGAAGCAGAAGACAAAGAAAAATAGCTTTGAATAAATTTCAATTGTTATATTATGTAACAAGATATATTTCCATCGAGCTCCTATTCTATTTTTCAGCATACAATTATGTGGTGCACTTGTTCTACAATGGTTTGTGTCTCAATCCAATCGCATTATCTTTCCGTCAAGCTATAACGATCTTAATTAACTTGATGCCGTGAAGTGAACACACGGTGTGGTCATAGGGCTAGCCGTTAGGTGATTAGAAAAAAAAAATTCTAAAATTAATTAGTAGACATGAAAGGTTGGAGCTCTGCTTGAGGTACAGATGGGGGGTTCTGTGAACCCCCCATAGATACCTCACAATAGGAGGGGTGGGTAGGATTTTTTTGCCATTTTTTATTATAATGCGGGACCCACTCATGTGAGTATTGGTAAACAATTTGTGAACCATTTATCTGTACATTAAGAATTATTCGAAAGGTTGAGGATAAAGTAAGTCGGTTCTGCTAGGAGTACAGGAGTGCATTTACAGACAACTTATAGGATTTTAAATTTGGCTGACGTGGCACCTGAAAAACAAAAAAAAAAAGGAAATTGAAATAAAGGACAAAAAGAGAATGGAAAGAAGGGATCTCGTGTAATCGAGACCAATCTTCCTGCTCTTCTCGCCTCAACTCTCTCGTGGGTCTTGGATCACCGGCGACGGGACGACGACGGCGATATATCCGGTCGTAGCATTCTGTTGAAATCGAAATTGTGGCGGGAACTGATACTCCTCCTACGACTTCAATAACATCCTCGGAATCAATAAAGACAAGTGATATTG
>CAIGRR010442080.1:0-10210 GCA_903798365.1 Fraxinus sp. 1973-6204 | reverse complement strand
TTTATTAATGGAAAAAAAAATTCAATCAAAATCTTGGGGGGCGAAACTGAAAAATACATTACAAATTAACTAAGAATAGTGTACATGCGGACAATGTTGGGGGGGCAATCACCCCCTACTCCCCTGGCTCCGTCCCTGCGTACACCCATTGGGTCAGGGAATGGACCCATGATGCAGCTCCGCGACCCGTCCATAGAAATCTCAATGTGGAGGATTTGTCCAATCAATCTAATCCGGCCCACCTCGGCTCTGTATGGAATCAGGTATCCATTTGAAAAAATTAAAAATCTTTTGTTTCTTTTTTTGATACTAGTGTGCGCACGTGCTGTAGTTGAGCTGTGTATTTAATAGAATTGAGTGATTTTAAGTTATTTTTTCGCTATAAAGTAATGTTTGTAAAATTGTATGGATTAATTTTTTTGCTTGGACAAGTTATGTAATAATGTATGTATGTTATGGCATTAGAAGAAGGACTGCAAGTTGATAAAACCAAATAATAGGGGAATCTTCAATTTCAAAGAAAGACATCGATAATCATTAATCCCTACAACCCCAACAAGATGGGCAAACAATGAAGTACCAGAAAGGTTTTACATGCACAAGAAATGCTAATTTTATATTGGCTTACAAACTTATATTGAAGCCACACCATTCTTTTACAACACATGGCTGAGTTAACCAGATTAATGACCAAATCATTATCATTTACCTACTTGATAGTTGAATAAAGAGAAGATACTCTCCAGCCTCTAGGGCAAATAATGTGTAAAGGCATTACAAGATAAACTGTGCAGAACCAACATAAAGTTGTCCAGTTTGTTTCCTAAGAACCACAGTAAACTTACCTCATTAAAAACATCAAATACGCCTTTTTGAATCTTCTGAAGTATTTTTGCCGCTGTCTTCGTGAATGCCTGCAAAAGAGTACATTAAAAGTACATGTACAATAAAATAGAGATTCAAATTGGATATAAAGACTTCTATAATACAGAAGTTGCGTGAAGAAAGAAAGGTCCTTTAGATTTTGTTCATTCAAATGTGGCACTTTCTCGATATTTTGGGTTGTTCTAGCAGTTGCTTCCAAAAATAAAAGTTCATTTTCTTTGGCAAATTGTTCTCCCTCCTCTCTGCTTACAGCTCTTCGGTGAGCAAGATCACTTTTGTTTCCTATAAGCATGATCGTCATGTTTGGGTTTGCATGCTGCCTAGCATCTTTTAGCCAGCTTGCAAGATGATTAAATGNTCTGCTTACAGCTCTTCGGTGAGCAAGATCACTTTTGTTTCCTATAAGCATGATCGTCATGTTTGGGTTTGCATGCTGCCTAGCATCTTTTAGCCAGCTTGCAAGATGATTAAATGTCTCTCTCCTAGACAATAGACATCTTCCCAGTGTAAGAAGAAAAATAATTTATATTACATAAGAACTGGAACCTAAGTGGAAAGACAAAAGAACTGTCTGGCTCTAGACTATTAAAATGCAGGGAAATCAGAGTTTTGACATAAGAAGATGAGCTCACGTCATGAACATTTGCAAATTGTTTATGGTTCCTATTTCTTTTCTACCGCATTCAACACAGAGTACATCTAACTTTCAAAAAAAAAAAAACAATTGCACATCATATGACAATACATTGTACACATGCGAAAAGCAAAAGTGTACATTGTCTATATACCCCTTTCTGTTTAATGAAAATGAATTGATTAAATATGAATAGTCCACCAAAATTACCAAGCCCGTGTTTGAGCCTCATTCTTAAAAAATTTATTTTTCGCCAAACTCATTTTTAACCACATATTCTTCCAATAAAATATTTTAACACGTGAACCCAAATTTTTTCAATATTATTTAACCACATATTCTCCAAAATAATTACTATTTCACAATTTATCCCCCAAAAAATGGGACGCAAACAAAGCCTAAGTAAGCACTAACCAGTAACCAAAGCCTTTTAATCATGCAGGAGTGAACACAAGACTTGCACAACATAGCCACATTGTAATACTGTTACCCATAACTCTAAAAGTTTTACTCCGTGTAAGCAAATTCTCACCTGAAATCATTTTATTTTTTCATGCTACGTAAGAGTTGTCTAAACGTGTCCTAAACATGCATGGAGTCTTATCAGTCAGAAAAACGAAAGAAGCCAGAGCACTACTAAAGATAATACAACTGACTAATATTCAGGAAACAGTTCATTCGACCGTGAACAGACAAATTAATATGCCTTTAAGATTAAAGTCACAACATAAGATAAGGGAGAAACTCAAAGTGTGATGAAGCCTTACTTGAGGTTCAATGATCATGTATAAAGTCTTAATTCCTTGCAGTATCTGAAGTTCACATTGCTTCTTTTTCACATCATCACATAAATTGGATATTTTGCTTGCCAGAGGAAAAAGTTTTATTTGCACATAAATGAAAGAACATGATTGATAATTCTATATTAGATTAGACTATTAAAAGAACCAAGTCCTTTATCTATGGACAAAGTAATACACATAATTCTGCCACCTATTCTTGAAGTAACTCTGTAATCACAAGTAGATGATATTTGAAATTCATTATGTGAAAGTGGCCTAAGAATTTGATTTTACAATAAATATTAGACTATTAAAAGAACCAAGTCCTTTATCTATGGACAAAGTTATACACATAATTCTGCCGCCTATTCTTGAAGTAACTCTGTAACCACAAGTAGATATTTAAACTTCATTATGTGAAAGTGGCCTAAGAATTTGATTTTACAATAAATTCTAGTTCTACCAGCTTTATTGTTACCTTTACAATGTTGCTTGGAATATGAAGAACATGGGTAAATTTCCCTCCTTAATGACTTGTTATTTCTATGGTTACTTTGTCACTTTGAACTTCACATAGAGGTCGGAATTCTTCGACTTGGTCCCCCTGCCAAGTGATTTCATAAATATCCAATTGATCCTAAATGATACACTTGTTCTAACTTGATTGGAATATAACATCAAATATAATTATAATCAGAGCAAGGAAAATTACTTCAGTTTATCAGATTATCCTATGTTTTCCACTTCAACAGACCCCAGTTTCAAATTTCTGTAGCTTGACAAAGACTATCAAGATATGTTAAGCCACATGCTATCAACCAAATTACCTACTTTCGCTTTAAATTGTAAACAAGAAAGACCTACGTGATGTTTAATAGTGAAACTTTACGCCAAATAAATGAATGCTAGTAAGATTCGACATGCCCAAATGGACATTGAAGTCCAAATTTACAATATAGGCGAAGCAAAACCTTGGACACACATCGGAGCACAAAATAACTGTAAACAAAAAACGCCCTGCATCGAAACCTCCATGAGTGGTAAGATCAGTAAAATACAGAGGAAGATAGCAAACTTCCACAACAAATAGCAAGAAGTACGCAAGGCATATGCAAACTTTTTGCTTAACCTTAAACACAACAACGAAATCGAGCACACATGGGATTTTCGAACAAGGAAATGAAGAAAATCAAAAGAATCAAAAGAATCTGAGTTAAAATTTGTTAACTAGAACACCAGCAAAAAAATCGAACGCACATGGAATATTCGATCAAAACAAGAACAGAAAATCGTAAGGGTAACAGTAGAAGTACGCAAGAGAAGCTCAGAAATTTTTGCAAAATTCCAATTTCGCAGTCTTTTGGATCGACCCCTCCAAAATAGGCATTCGTATACCCCCTTTGTTAACTCAGATGGTTCTAGCTTGCTATGAGTAGGTCTTGGAGGCTCGGAAAAGAAGAGAGAGAGACGGGAGGAAGAGACAGACGAAGAGAGAAAGGGAGATTGGAAGAAAATGTGAGGGTAAATGAAAGGGAAAACCATACAGTATATATGCCAAAACGACGTCGTTTGAATAGGACGAAATTGTGAACAGTGATATCAAAAGTATCTCTTTTATATAGTAGTGATATAAGAAAATTGCAATCCACAGGAATGGTTCAATTTTGACTCGTTTATAGAAATGATGAAAAACTATATATTACTTGACGCAAAGAATACAAAAGCCTCTTCTCGAACTTTCTACTGGCTTTTCCTCATTTGGGTCAGAGCTGCCTAAACTCTAATTTTGCACCGTTGAACCAGTCGTGTAAAAGTGTGCAGGATGTTCCTCCTCCTTCATGTTCCTTGTCTGCTTTCCCGGACATTTCCTCGGTCTCTTTCTTGCTACGATGGCGTCGGTTATCGTGACGGCGATAGTGGTGCTTTCGAAGTTTGGCAAAGGGAAATCGAAATATGGTGGTTGTGTGATTAGAAGACAGTAAGGTGCTAGCGTTTGGGGGGAAATGAAAGAAAAAACCACCGACATCAAACGACATCGTCTTGACTAACGATTCAATTTGTCAACACGTGTCCAATGCACAATGTTAGGAAAAGAGCCTCTTTTATATTTGTTAGGACTAGGACAAGAATTATCCATATATTTATCGTCAACCGGTACTTCAATCAGTGACGTACCTAAAATTCCCAAAAATTTCAGATTGAAATACAAAATTTTCCCAAAAGAATTCTAAATCTTTCCTCAAAATCTCTAATCTTTCAAAAATAATTTCTATTAAGCTCATGATTAAATTTTCGAATTTCTCGCTATTTCTCCTGCTGTGGATCGCATCGATCGCGCAGAAATGCTTGTGCTCTTCGATCATTAATCCTTCTAAAGTCAAAACTGTGTCATGGAAACCCAGGTATTTAATATAATTAATTAAGAACTGAAAATTATTTAGTTTCTGAATCAATTTATATTTCTTATTATTTTGGTAATTAATTAAGTAATATTGTACTGATTGAACGATTTATGGAATGACACCTCAGAGCATTTGTTTACGAAGGCTTTCTTACGGAAGATGAATGCAACCATTTAATATCTCTCGTGAGTATTTCTATTTTGAATTAGATGTTCTCACTTTTATGTGTTAAGGAATGGATTGACATTATGTGATTAAATTAGGCAAAATCAGAGTTGAAGAGATCAGCGGTGGCGGACAATGAGTCTGGAGAAAGTAAGCTGAGCGAGGTTCGGACCAGCTCCGGAATGTTCATTCCAAAAAACAAGGTTTGATTTTGTCAATTTATTGTTGCTGGGTTTTGCTGTTGCGTGGCTTATAAGTGTTAAAGTGTATTAAATGATAGATTTCAAAATAATGTTATTCAGCACCACTCATGTCAAGCATTAGCTTAGATGGCGACTGTTCGTCATTAAATGATATATTCACTTAGATGCAATGTAGATGATTCATTTAATTAAACCTATCAAGCGTGAACACCTGGTGCTCTAGTAGAAAGGCTGTCCTATTCAAGTTTGAATGTAATAGATAGTCCAACATTTATTTCAAAAGTCATTGTGGTTTAAATGAGTGCTTAGGAATGTTAAAAATTGCATGATTTGCTATATAAGGTGATCATAAACGATTCCTTGTTGAACTGAATCTTCATGGAGACAGCATTTGACATTAACTAGGTTAAAGAGCGTAGTATGATATAAGTTAAATGCCAGCTTCATCTCATGGGCTCATCTTTTGAAGTGTGTTTGGCCAGTGAGTGTTACGGATATTTTATAGTGAATTTATTTAATGTGCTGTAAATGTTCTAGAAATTGTCATTATAACTATTTTAAAAATATGCATAGTACAAGGAACGATTATGTGAAATCTACCGGAATCTGAAAATTCTCCAGGCCAATTCATTCTTCTATTTCACGTTTTACCCTAAATTTAGGCTTTTGATTGTTGAGAATTTTATCTTACTCTTTCGTTTACCCATCTCTTCCTGTAGGATCCTATCGTTGACAGCATTGAAGAGAAGATTGCTGCATGGACATTCTTACGAAAAGGCATGACATAATTAATAGAGATGTGACTTCAATAATAAATTTGCTTGCTCATGCTATCAACAGATATTGTGACCAGCCCATGATTCTTTTCCAAATTATATTTGATGGTTTTCCAATTTCAGAGATGTGAAATATATAGTTTTATTAATTCTTAGTACCTGGTTTTTCCTATTTCTTAAACTAATGTTGTCTGCTTTTTTCTTCTTCAGAAGACCTGTATGCTGCCTCGTATATCACTCTACTTTGTCTCCAATAATGAATACTTTATCGATGTTCTTCATCTTTTACCACCTCATATTCTGCAACAGAGGATGATGAATACTTCATCATTGGCAGTCGAATACTGGTAGAACATGAGTTCTTAGTAAGACTAGCTACATCCTAGTGTTGTCAATTTACTTTTCTTGGTCTGCAAAATCCTCCTCACCTTAATCTATCTAGCCATAGTTCTTAGCTTGTAAAAACCCTTGGTACTGAACTCAGTGGATTTCGAAAAATTTGATCTATCTATCTATCTTATTAAAACACGAGGCTACACAAAAATACCATTTGAAAGAACAAGTTCAATATGGAAGTTTTTGATTTATCCAACATTACAGATGGCATTTACAATCATATATTTTTTGGAAATCTGTTTACTCTAATTCATTTTTCAGTACAATTTTAGGACAAGCCAGATAAGAGGAAATAGTCATGTGAAAGGAAACATTAATTCAAGATTGATTGGTTGTTGAAGTAAGTCTACCTAGTATATTTGTTTCTGCTATTGTAATACTCCTTCCGTCCCACAAATATAGGCTTATTTCTATTTTCATTCAGATTAAAAAAATGTAATTAATATAGTTAGAAACATAATTTTTTTACATTTTTCTAAGTATATAAATAATGGTTTAAATAGGATTAGTTTATATTTGTTGATATAACAAAGCACATTAAATAAGGGTATATTTAGAAAACTAAAAAATCAATTATATCCCCAACAAGGAAAGTGGACAAAAAATGAAAGCAAGCACATCTTTATGGAACAAATGGAGTATGTTTTTACAAATATCAACATGTAATGTGCATTATGCAAATTATTAAAATTAAATAAAATTTTAAAAAATACACAAGGAAGGTTGGCAATTTCTGGCTTAAGGTGCATTTGAGCCACATTATTTTGGAAGAATGTATTCTGAAATAGTAGATTGATGGAGAATATGTAGTTGAAAAAGAAGGAAAAATGATTGATGTGATGGAAAATATTATTTTATTGAAGAATGTGTGGTTGAAAATGAGTAGAAGAATGAGAATGAAAATTTTAATATGTACCAAACAGGGGCTTAATCTTGGAGTCGAAAAACTTTGCATGATACGAAGGTAGCACATATAGCTTAAGCTTTAGAGTCTGTAAATAATTGCTCAACCCATTATGACATGAAAATTGTAAATGAATAGCATTGATTTGCTGACCTAACCCACATCAACCAGTTAACATGGAATTAACATCATTGTATAGTGTGGAGAGGAGCCCTATTCAACCTGGCTTACGTAGACAACCCAAATATTGGTTACATAAAGAGTGATGTTTTCTTTGAACATTGTTGCATTATGTGTTAAGTTGTCAAAAATAATGGTGTTGAGCAGGTTTTGTCACCATGGATAGATAATAATTAAATGTGTTAGGGTGTATCGTGTTGACCAGTTTATTGGCAGGTTAATAGGTTATGTTTATGTTGAGCTCTTCGGACCATGGTGGGTTTGTTACGGGAGACAAACATGACATGACCATCTAAGTTGCCAACCCTTGGACCAAGCATTTATAAGGAGTAAGAAGTTTATAAAACTCATGGAGTCAGATAAAGTGCTAATGTTGGAAATTATAATATAACCAGAAAATGAAATACTTGCAAGGTGCCAGTGGTAGCATATTTTCGGCCCAGACCCAATATTTGAACTAACCCTTCCTTGCTACAGCATAAGATTGGTTACTATTTTTCCTTGCTTTGCATTTGTTTTCGGTTGCTACAGCATTAGTTTGGAGATTTCATAGATCGTGGGCACCTCTCTGTGGTTTTTTTTCCCTGTGTAACGGGTAGATGACGTGTACTGCAAATGTTAAGGTCTGATTTCTTTCTTTTTATTTTTCACTTAGAAAATGGAGAAGACATGCAAGTACTAAGATATGAGCCTGGACAGAAATATGATCCTCACTATGACTACTTCGTTGACAAGGTGAATATTGCTCAAGGTGGACACCGCATAGCGACTGTTCTAATGTATCTTACTGATGTTGAGAAAGGGGGTGAAACAGTGTTTCCCTCAGCAGAGGTTAGTCGAATTTTCCACTTTTTAATCATTTAGTTCATTTATAAATATTCATAGTTCTGTTCAGTTTTCATTTGATATATGAGGTGATTATGGTTTTATGAATGGTGATTTCTAGTGAAACTGATCAAGCATTGGTCAATCATGCTCTCAGTTTCTGCAGATTCTCGGGAGAGAATTACAAGAACATTCACTCAGAAATTCCTACTTGTCACTGTCACGAACATTCACTCAGAAATTCCTACTTGTCACTGTCACAGGACATGACTAAAAGTTCATTCTCTCAATTAATCATTGTTGTCCCCTCCCTAATTTTTGATGGTTTAATTTTCCTTATTCGTGACTATTCACACAACTGTTCAGGAGACATCTCATCGCAGGTCGGTTTCTGTCAATGAAGATTTATCAGAGTGTGGAAGGAAAGGTATTGCAGGTGAGACATTAAATCGCATGTTAATCACTAAAGTAGATTCCATATGCCATGTCATCAGAATGTTAATGTGCTCGTCTTCTTTTATATTGAAAATATTACAGTGAAGCCACGGAAAGGGGATGCTCTTCTTTTCTTCAGTCTTTATCCAGATGCTGTTCCTGACCCTACCAGTCTCCATGCGGGTTGTCCTGTAATTGAAGGCGAGAAGTGGTCTGCGACAAAGTGGATTCATGTGGATTCTTTCGACAAGGTTGTGGGATTCAACGGGACCTGTACAGATGCAAATGAAAATTGTGAAAGATGGGCTTCCCTCGGGGAATGCTCCAAGAACCCTGAGTATATGCTCGGATCTTCAGATCTTCCAGGATACTGTAGGAAGAGTTGCAAAGCATGTTAAGTTTTTCAACGGATGCTTCCACAGAAAATCATCTTTTCACCATTGTATTTCTAGTTCTTGTTGTTTTTGCTTTCTATGTCACACTTCATTTCCTGATTATGATGTTGTTGTAATGTTTTACCTTGCCATTAACCAATTTTGCAGTTTCCTGATAGATGACTGTTCTAAAATACATCCTGTAGAAGGTTTTACCTGATGAAACAAAGATGCATTCAGTATCATCATATTTACTATTTTTTCTTCTTTTATTCTTCGTTTACTTGTCTTTAGCCATTAGGGGAGAGACATTAGGAGCGAGAGTTGAAGGCTGATCACACCTTCCATCACTGTCAATGCTATAGTTTCGACGAGGTAGTCAAATGCGCACCTAATCACCCGATTTTTCAGATAAATCTGACATGGGGTAGGTGGAGAACGAGTGTTCTACCTATGGTGGTCGTCTTGTGGTTTGTGTTGAGGCTGAGCCGAGATCAATGTGGTTAAGAAGTCGTTGGCCTAGTCGAGCATGTGGACTTCTCAGCCGGAGTCCGCGCTAGTGTTTGCAAGTGGGAGTAAGAGTAATAACTATGGTAAATAGTGGAATGACAATAACTATTCATTTTTCCATTATTGCATTGGGAATTTTCTTTGCCAACTTAATGACAAGATGTCTAACGTTATAACATAATTGAAACCTGGAAAAAAAGTTATTTGTGTTGGCCTTTTTTGCTTTATATTTTTCAAATTTGTATCAAATAGGAGCATTTAGTGGGCTCTTTTCTCAACATCTTATCAATCACCGTGACTGATTTGATGAAATTATATTTACAAAATGTTAGTGGATCACAAAGAGATTTCCTCGTCATATCATAAAGCCAATAATTGAAACTTGAAAGCAATATCAGCTTACGAGCATGGAGCATTGGGCATTTTTCTCCCCTTAAAAAAAAAGAAAGTTAAAATTTACATTTAACTTATTTTATCAAATAAATTATTTTAACAAGTATCGATTAATAACATGACACGTCCATATATTGATGAGTAAGTTTACAATAGATTTCAATATTCGAATTAAATTTGTTATACTAAGCACG
This sequence comes from Fraxinus sp. 1973-6204, assembly GCA_903798365.1. Classification (NCBI taxonomy): domain Eukaryota; kingdom Viridiplantae; phylum Streptophyta; class Magnoliopsida; order Lamiales; family Oleaceae; genus Fraxinus; species Fraxinus sp. 1973-6204. Next base: position 152 of record CAIGRR010442080.1, on the reverse strand, counting down.
GACGCTTAGCCTCCGTTTGTTTCTCGTTTTTCATTCATAAAAATTAAAAATATCACTGTTATCAATTACATCAATCCATCAATTCTGAATTTTTATCACTTGTGTGGGGTCCAATAACGACTATATTTTTCATTCACATTCTGCAATAATGT
>CAIGRR010442058.1:0-12518 GCA_903798365.1 Fraxinus sp. 1973-6204 | reverse complement strand
TTCTCCCCTTCTCCTAGCTTCTTCTATTCTTTAGCTTCTCAATTCTAATTCACCCTAAATTCTCAATTCGTCCTGCATCAGTCCAGAGTTGGTGAGAGTCTCAAGAGAGGGTGCAAAGAGACAACATCTGGGGCTAGGAGTATGGAGGCTCTGCGAAGAAATACCATAGCCACATATAAAACCGAAGCTCCCTTATCTTAGAGAATCCAATCAAAAAGAGGTGTATATATGGGGCAAAGGTGAACATTGCAAAAGACAAACCAAACAACAGGAGGGAGTAGGGCGGCCCAAATGAAATTGTACAACAATTTAACTTGGAGTTTATACAAGTATATATTTCCAGTAAAAAATTAGAACACTGAAACTTTTCACAATGAACATGAGCACTCAAACTGCACAATGCAAAAATGAACTCCAATGCACGCAGATCGCACACACATTTATACTCACAAAACATAGATGAATAATCACATAATATAGTGTTAAAGTGTTGTCAAAATGAAAAGAAGTTATAATCACCCAACCTTTGTGTCCAAATGAAATGAAGCCATATAAGTTTTTTTTTCCCCTTTTATTACAATCTTTGTCCACTCTGGTCAAGGTATCTTTGTCCCCTGGTTGGAGTGAGCAAACCCGTACTACCCTCCCCTAACTATGTAACCTATGAGATTCTATCAATACCCCGACCTCGAAATTTACTTGTTCTCAATGTGAAGGTGGAGGCAAATTACAAATTCGAAATATGCTTTTAAGAGTGGCTGGACTGGCCTAATATCATTAGCATAGCATCCATGTAAACCTTATAACTGGTAGCACCCATCTATAGAATTTCCAAAGTTTAAATAAGGCCTACGAGAATAAAATTTTGGGTGGCCCATGGTCAATTAACATCGCCATAGTTCGTTGTGCGCTGCCTCTTGATTTTCATCATATTTGGCACTATAGGTCCGACCATGAAATTAGTGAGCATCTCCTTCATTTTATCCCCCAAGTTGCACGTTCATCTACCTCTATTACCATTTCTTCAACCTCTAGTTCTTCCCATTCATCATTTACCACCAACACTTCTCACTTTTTATTTTTGCAAATATTGCTAATCGAATTTTCATTGTCACTCCGAAAGAAAATCCCTCGTCCATCTTCCATTGAAGCTCCTAATTAATTGAGTCGCTTCTGAGGAAGGGCCTCTGATCTGCGAATATGGGAATTAAAATTGATTTCAGATTTGAAGCCAGCCAGCTTGGATTAGGTGTAGCCGTAGAGAGTTTCGTACAAAATAGACCAGAATTGGCTTGGGTTCTAGATACACGAATACTCAGTTCTTGAAACAGAGAGTGGTTAGGGTCATTTTCACTCTTTGCAACTTGCTTCTACAGTAATGGAGTCGTTTTCACCCAATTCATTCCATCCATAGCCACTCCATTCTTTCTTATGAGATTTAATTGTTCAATTTATTCTTAAGNTGGTTAGGGTCATTTTCACTCTTTGCAACTTGCTTCTACAGTAATGGAGTCGTTTTCACCCAATTCATTCCATCCATAGCCACTCCATTCTTTCTTATGAGTTTTAATTGTTCAATTTATTCTTAAGGCAAAAGAGTAGTAAACTATTAATTATACATCATCCATAGCCAAAGTAATAAAACCATAATTGATTTGGACGAGTCCCATTTCACAAACCCCATAGCAGCAACACGAGATCGGAATTATGGGGGATTAATGCTCACAACTTCAGAGAAGCCCTTGAACGGCTCTGATATTACCACAATTTTCTTTTCTTGTTAATCCTTAATCACTACTAAGTAGAAACCTATAGTAAGATATGCATCAATTATAGTAGTATCCAGTAAAAAAATCCAATCATAAGTTCTAGACCACTAATTGTGGCCTTAATTGATTTTCCAAATTCAAAGTCCGGTCTCAAGTTATAAGTTCGTATTAGCTAGTCCTAGTTAGTTCAGATATTAATTACAAGAGATAACATAAACTAATAAAAAAAGAATTTCTTGATCAAACTCTATTTGTGGAGACTTCACTTCACAGACATCAATAAGTTCAACTTTTTACTAACTAAAATTAGAATAACTTCAAAGTTTAAATGCCGGTGACGAGCAAAATTGAAGCTAATAATTCAAATAAAGAAATGTCACGTCCTAGTAAAACCACCAATCTGAATATCATTATCAGGAGCTTGTAGATTTCTATGAACTAGCTATACAATAAGCCATCATGTATAGCAATTGACAGATGTTAACCTACATTATATATGGCATGCAACAACTTTTTTGTCAGCACAGGACAAAAGCCAATACTCCACTACTCATAAATACAGCGTACGGGTGAATGTATCACTTTCCTTAAACAAATAGGTAAATGTTCATCATCTAATCAATAAGGAAATGATTTACTAATAATAATGAAATTTAGAGTTTTGTTTGAAGTAATGAATACAAGTATCTCGCTCCTGTCCCTTCTGGAATTTTTTGAACTTCTTCCAACATTAAAGAGACCACAAAACTATGAATGCGTGCATATGTTCGCATATCACTTTCTGACAATACGCGGAAGAAAGCAGTTTACTTGATCACCTTAGGGAAATTATATATTTTTTTATGCAATGAATGTCACTGCCCTCATCTTGACAACTCCCCTCTCTTGGCCTATGGCAAAGCGTCTATAAAACTCGTGGTAAGTGTCCTTAAAATTTTCAAACTCCATGGCATCAGTATTAACTGAATAAATGCACTTTCTAGCTCTTCCCAAATTTAGAAAAGATTATCCTCATGCAACACGCATGCCAACATTTCCATAAATCATAACACTAATAACTGTACATGCACAGGAATGTTTGCATGCCACCGTATTATTAAGCGTCACTAATGCTCATCTCTTTATTAAAAAAAAATCCAGCCACTCAACGAGACACCCTATTTCAAATCAATTATTTATTAACAAGTAAAAGGAGAAAAAATTCAAGCTCCACATTTATTTTGATGGCACTCTTGACTGCAAGCTAAACCAAAGAAAAACAGCATCTCTGCAAAATTGTAGTGGAATAATTAAAATAATCCAAGAAATTTAAATTATAAGTGACAAAGGAAAGCTCCAAAGTGTATCACAATCAATTAGTATTATATGTGGACAAAACAGTTATTTTGGAAGAAGAAACTTACGAAGCAGAATGCATACATGGTAATGAAAGCACGGGATAGAATTAAATAAGGATAATAAAAATTTTACAAAGAAACTGAAAGTCTGAAACACACCAACCTTATTTCATCAGTTTCTGCAGTTAATCAAACTCCAAAGCTGTACAATTTAGCAACGGTTTAAGAGAAATTCATTCTGTGAACAAGAAGAAAAATTAGATTCTTATTTTCAGTTTTCCCATAAAACCCCAGTCACAATTTCGCGTTTTATCCCTTCACTTCTTTCTTTCTATTTTGTGTTATTTTTTCCTTTACCAACTTTAATTTTTTTTCAGACAATTTGAAGCAATGTAGCAGCTTTGATTTTACTATATCTGATATGACCTCAGACTAACCCAGTCCATCCTTTAGTCCACATACTTTACATGGAAATTGAAGTAACCAGAGCCAACAAAAGGAACACGTAACGACTTTAGTACGTCTCTGTGACTCTGTCAATTTTTGTTTTAGCACTATACATCATTACATTGATTCCACTGGTTAAAAATTGCCCTGCTATTTGGTTAAACTGAAATGAGCTCTAGATGATCTTAACAATTTAAAATATTGTGTTTGTGTGACCCACTTCAAACCACACATCCTTGAAAGTAAGCCCATGTTCAACGACCATTAAAATAGGAAATTGAGTTTTGAATAGTGATTTTTTTTGGAGAATGTCGAGTTAAAAGGTAGGAAAAAGTTTAGGGTTTACGTGTAGAATATTTTATTGCGAGAATGTGTAATTGAAAATGAGTTTTGAGAAAAAAATAATTTTGTTTTAATGGTTGTCAGACAGGGTCTAACTGTCTAAATGTATGCGTTCTTCCACTTGCTATTGTCTGCCACGGGCAACATTGGCCGTCAAACCATCCTTACCCATCACTTTCTATTTCTACTCTATGATCTTCTCTATTTCCCATTTCAGTTAACCTATATTTAATAATTGATAATCGATTCTCCCTCTATTCTATAAATAAAAATGCCGTTATGGTCCTAATATATCTTGACTAGAAATCTGTTGCTGAGACACCAAAATAGCAGCTTGAAACCATAATTACTATATGCAAGTTAGTGTTCACAGCTCTACAGAAGCACCTGAACAGCTTTGGTATTAACAAAAAAATCTATAATCGCTATCAACTATATTTTAGGAGATCGTGGACATCAATTCCAGTTAAATACCAAAACAAATTCGATCTTATTGGGACTGTCCTACATCACCAACTGCATCCTTAGAATGACTCTCAAAGTTCAAAAGGTGTTGCCTTAAATTCAAGGGTCATATGCTCTTATTAGCTAGTCTCTAGTGAGCTCACGTATTAATTACTAGGGAAAATAATAATTCACAAGCACTACATTTTCCAGCTCAAATGTACTCACATGAGATTTCCAAAACATTACAAATTTCAACTCAACCTAGCAACTAAATTTGAATTACTCAAAATGCTAGAGCAGTAATCCCAGTTTGCGAAATCATAAATTTAAAGTAACACTGTAATAGTAAATATTTTAGCTAACAAAAGTGTCACATACCAGAAGGAGCATGCAGATTTCATGAAACTAAAAATATAACAACTAAACAAGTATAGTTTATAAGCTTGCAACTACATTTTTTCAATTGTCGAAAAAGTACGGCATGATCTGGCGAATCTACACTTTTCTCAAACAAAATAATTATATTTTTATTATCTAACGAGCAAGGAAATAACATTCAATATAATGATAATTCAGGTTCAGTTTGCATAATAAATCGAGTATCTCATTCTCCAGTCCCTTTTGGGAGTTATTGAACTACCTCAACAAAAAAGAGACCAGAAAACTATGAATGTGTATTTACCTTTACACATCACTTTCTGACAGTTTACAGTACAAGTCATAAACTGTATATGCCTTAAATACCCAAGCTATTGGTGACATTGGCAGCTTACACTTCAATCTCGCGGTTACACTTAAACTCAATGGCATCCTTTTAAATTATTGGTCTTTTTTACACATTCTTAAAAGCCAGTCAAAACCCTCTATTTCCTTCCTTAAATCCTATAATTGTAGATGCACTACAAAATGTTAATGCCGCCCTATGAGAGTCCTATTAGGAAAAGAGAAGAAGATGAATCCTACAAATTTCATTTTTGAAGGGGTAAACTTTCAGTTTCCACATCATTATTTTGGAAAGACTCTTGACAGCAAGCCAGAGGAAAATTACAGCCTCTCCTCGAAAAATTAAGGGGTGGAATATTTAAAAAAAAAAAAATCCCGTAATGAAATGAAAAATGACAGAGGAATGCATGCAACAACAATTTCTTCCGGAAGTAGAAAATTAATTGCATACACTGTATTGGAAGCTATAGGTAAAAGTAATTAAGAAAGAGTTACAAAAAATGTAGAACAAAAGTGAAAATGCCAACCTCGTTTATCAGTTTCTGCTGTTCGTAAAACTCCAAAACTGTAGAAGTGGATTATCGATTTTGAAAAAGAAAAAAAAAACTCCAAAACTACACAGTTTATGAGGGGAAATAATTCTATGTAACGTCAAGAAACTGTTTTTTTTTTTTCGTGAAACCCTAATCGCAATTTCCCCTTTCTTTTTGCTGTGTCATAAAACTCCAGAACTGCAGAGGCGGATTACCGATTTTGGGGAAAAAAAAAAAAAAAATCCAAACTATACACAGTTTATGAGGAAAAAAATTCTGTGTAACGTCAAGAATCTGTTTTTTTCCTTTTTTTTTCGTAAAACCCTAGTCGCAATTTATCGGAGGTTTTCAGAAAATTGTATCTGGTGTTTTACTGTGCGACTTTCATGGGTATATTTTTTGACTACACCTTTGCACTTCTATTAAATGGTTTTGATTGAAATCGTCTATATTGTTTTATGAAAATGATCGAATAGGCACCATTTAATTGATGTGTAATCACTTTTCTCCATCCATGTGTGTATTTATATATAAATATTTTATTTATTAACTAAAAAAGGACAAGAAAATAAAAGGATGTTCCTATTCGAGTGATATCATAATTAGAAGTTTAAAAGAATTTTCCAACCTATCTAATTATTCACGTACTTTTTTACTGCAATCTTCAGACAACTCCACATTAACGCATTATTTTTCATGCGATTAAACATTGTTATTATGGTTTATTTATAGTGAATAATATGTTGGGAAGTACATTTCACGGGAAATGTTGGAAGCATATGAACAATAGGGAGAACTTGTATACAGTGTGAGAGCATGCAACTGAAGTAAAAATAGTTCAAGTGCACATAAAAACATATTAACCCCATTGGTATATGGAAGGGAAGGGAAAGAAAAACTTGGTTGATTTGTGCTTCTATACACCACTTATTCTCATCCAATCAAACTAGCCTTCCTTAGCCCGAGTTGTTTTAGTTCCTCAAAAACGCCATATAACGTGGCTAATGTCTTTTTCAGGCAAGTTAGTGTACATGACGAGCTGACGTCACAAAGGGTGTCATCATTTATGATAGAGAATAATCAGATGTGATGATGTATTCCTTCCTCCCTTTATAACCAATATTCTTCACTACTAGTACGCCCTAATTAACTTACTCATTACATTAATGGGTAACCATGTAAGGAAAGCAAGACTTCTATGTAGGAAAATTGGTATTTATATATAATTATACTTTATCATCATAAAATAGAAATCATGAAGTTGAGGAAAAAACTCTTGCAACAGGAATTCATTAAAATGTGCTTTATAAAGAATAGGGGTGAAACGACATTTATGATTGTAGGAGTAATCTTATTAGTTGATAGTGTGGGAGAAATGCCAATTTGGATGAAAATTGAAAACTATGATACGAATATCTTTGCGATAATTTTCACAGTCAAACTAAGTTTTCTCCACGAAGCCTCGAAATTTCTGATTGAACACAAGATAAGAGCATGATCGTTAGGTAATATCAATTTTATCAACCTAATGAGAAACAAAGTGGGTTAATTACGTTAATGATATTCGAAACATTGAAATTATTTTCTTACGGTGAGAGTCAATTGAGTTTTTAACTATTGCAATAATGGTCGCTCAGTCAAAAAAAATTAACATTAAAACCTACATGACATCGATATAGATCAATGTCATAAAATGACGTTATTTATTACTCCAAATAAGCAAAAAAAAAAAAAAAAATGTTGGTTAAAAAGAAATGCTTGAATTTTCTATATGATTTAAGTCCGAAAATCGAACTAAAATAATGTTGCATTGACATAAATAATCAAATAATAAATTCACAAGCACACTTTGACAGAAGTTAATTTCTGTTATTTATTTATTTTATTTTTTGCACAAAATTTGCATCACGATCAGGGGGCGGAGCCACTTGTAGTCCAGTGCAGGCCTAGACGTTTAGCCCAGTCCCAATCTTTTTTTTATTTTTTTTATTTTTAAGTCTTAAGATTTGATGAAGATGAGATGCAATAATATATGTAGACGCAAAGCTTGAGAAGCAGAAGTCATAGCTTGAATCTGCATCTTCAATTGCATGTATATATTTTCTATCAAAGTTTTTCCTCTATGTCGTCTTCTTTTCCTACTTTCTTATTCTTCTTCGTATTCATTTCTACTGTCTTCTTCTTTTTCCTCTTTAAGGAGGTTTTCATGTTATTCCATATTTGGTAGTGACCAACTTAAGTGGATAAAGATGTTGTGTATAAAGCTCGAAATGTTTAAAATAATAATTCCCTAATTTATATGAATTTTAATTTATAATTAATTAGCTACTTTGTTGAAGTTTTAGATTCAAAGAAATAAACTTCATTTTTAAAATGTGATTTTTCTCAAACTTGTAACTTTATATAGTATTTGATTGAGATAGAGATATTTAGTTAAGTTTTATTGTTATCGATTTATTAGAATCGTAAACACGTCACAATTAATAAAATGATAAATATGAGATGCACGTGAAGGAGTATGGTAAACACTAAATTCAAATGTGTTCTATTTCTAATTTAAGTTTTTAGACTAGTTGACAATTATACATAAATATAAGAGAAAATAGAATAATAAATAATTTTTTAATTCCATAAACAGTGAGTAATATAACTTAGTTGCAACTTGCAACTAAGATAATAGTAATCAAAACTTAAAAGTTATCCAAATTTCAACAAAACACAAAAGAAATTTGTAATTTTTTAGAAATGCTCCTTTAAATTCATTTAATATGAATATGTTTACATAAAATAGAGAAGTTTTACTCTCTCTTTTTTCTTCAAAACCCTCTACATTCCTACCTTTTTTGTTTTCTTTGGAATTTGGACAATGAATATCAAGAATATTCAAACAAATTAAGATTAAACATATCAAAGTATGAAAACTCACAAAAAATTAGCGTAACTTATAAATTATATCATTTTTAGTCTTGTCATAATATTATTTTATATTTTACCATTATTAAATCCATGGTCGAAAAATCAAAGACCAGCCTTGATTAAATTTGGTCCGTACTCGACAATATTCCTAACTGTCATGTATAAGTTTAGACAATTAAGCTATTTGTAGGTGTACTTTGACATCCTTTCTGACAAATGGGTGATGTGGCAAAATTGTGATGGTTGAATCAAATTTGTGAGATGTAAAAATTAAAAAATAGTATAAAATTGTGTCATATGTAAATTTGATAAGTCGTGGGGTAAATTGATCCTATGTTAAAACTGATTAATCATTGCATGGTACAAACCTTCACATCGCAAGGAATAATTTTATGAATTAATCTACTTGTTCCGAATTTATTAACAACTTTGTTGACATAATGCCACACGGCGGCCCCTTATTGGGAGAGGGCCTGCGACGGGTGGCATTATATCAAAAATCTTGTCAAAGAATTAGGTACAAATAGCATGATTGTAATTTTATGGATAATGCCACTTGAGCAAGGCCTACGTGGCCCTGTTAATGTAGGGTGGTCAAAATCTTCAGGTACAGGTTCCTGTGCAAAAAATTGTGAAATTCCCTGTAATTATAACCTATATCTTCATGTGCAAAAACCCAAACCCGTGAGATTTCCTGTACTTGTAACCTTGTTCGCCAGTTTAGGATGCATTGAATCATCTGATTAGCATTAATCACAATTAAAAGCAGCGTTCCAAAGTGCCCAATAAAGAATCACTTTACAAAATATATACCGACTGGAAGCTAAATAATTCTGAAAATAGAATTCTCTTTCATATATAGAGTCAGCCATTTTTATTTATTTACTTTCTTTTTTCCTAAAAATTTCATTTTCAAAGTCAAAAATCAATTTTAACTCCACATTTTAGAGTACACACAAATATTATCTCTTATTCGCCATTCCCCATTCATATCTATCAACTTATAATTCAGAAATAAAAAAGGGAGGGGGGGGGGGGGTCTCAATCACTGCAATTGTCCCACAATTCACCATCAAAGAATTTTACACGACAGATTTCATACTTAGCAGCTGTAAATTTCAAGTATATTTTTTTATCAAAAGCTCGTTTGATCAATCATGGTAAGATACTTTTATGCAAACAATTTGTTTCCTTATACTTTTATATTCAGTAATTTATGCATGAATTGTCAGCGGACCTTCGGGTTCTTTATTAAGAGATATGAGATCCTACGAGAATTTAAAATGACCTAAGATGTGTGTGTCGCTTGGTCACCAATATATTCCATAAGAAAAAAGTGGTATGAAATATTTCTTTTATTGTTATATAAATGTGTATGGGAATTGTACGTATCTTACCGAGTATTTTTAAATACCAACTTTTACAAAATTATACAGGTTAGTTCGGGTCGATTGGAACAGTGGCAGGATGGTGATGCGACTGTCAAAAGGAATCGAAGAGATAAAACAGATCTTTAAATGAAAACAACTGGAATATCCATAATAAAAACATAATCACAATTTAAATAACTGTCTTGAACAACTGACTAATAAAGTAAAAAAATAAACTTAATGTTTTATCTCTTTGATTCTTTTTGGCAGTCGCATCACCATCATGCTACTGTTCCAATCGATCCGAACTAACCTGTAAAATTTTGTAAGAGTGAGTATTTAAAAATATCCAATAAGATACGTACAGTTCCCTTACACAATTATATAACAATAAAATAAATATTTCATACCACTCTTCTCTTATGGAATATATCGGTGACTAAGCGACACACCCTTCTTAGGTTATCTTAAATTCCCGTAGGATCTCATATCTCTTAATAAAGAATTCGAAAGTTCACTGACAATTCATGCATAAATTACTAAATATAAAAGTATAAGGAAACAAACTACTTGCATAAAAGTATCTTATATTGATTGATCAAACGAACTTTTGATAAAAAAATATACTTGAAATTTACAGCTACTTAGGGTGTGTTTGAGCCACATTATTTTAGAAGAATGTATTTTGAAATAGTAGATTGATGGAGAATGTGTCGTTGAAAAAAAAGGAACAGTTTTTGATGTGATGGAAAATATTATTTTATTGAAGAATTTGTGGATGAAAATGAGTAGAAAATTTTAATGTATAACAAACAGGGGCTTAGTATGAAAGTTGTTGTGTAAAATTCTATGGTGGTGAATTGTGGTACAATTGCACACTATTTATAGTAAAAAATATTGTGATTGAGTCAGGTACAATTGAGATGGAAAATCGTATTTATCAAATTTGATAAGAAGTAAATTTATAGTAAACCAATCATAATATGACATGTGTACATNCAGGTACAATTGAGATGGAAAATCGTATTTATCAAATTTGATAAGAAGTAAATTTATAGTAAACCAATCATAATATGACATGTGTACATAATACCTAGTACAACAAAAATGTGATTCTAATCCCAATACATGATAGTGATGGCAACTTTTGATTTCAAATAGAATTCTAATCAAATAAAAAATCATCCCACATCTACTCTTTAGATACACATGACCATCCCTCATCAAAATTCAATTTGATTTAAATAAATAAATTACAATTTTTTTGAACTTCAATAACTTGAGACTTACTTATCCGAATGAACTTTTTCTCGAGCCTAATTTAAATGATTAATTACGAGCTATCCAACGATTCCCATATTGATATACTTTTCGTCGCTTTAACAATATCTAAATGTTTAACCCAAAATTTGAAGTTAATACATATACGACTTTAGTCCCTCAACTTTTCAAAATAACAAAATATAGCATGAAAAATAATAATTCTATTCTAAAATTTTCGGGGCGTTACAGATGTTGTCAGAGGCTAGTACTGCTACTAGTAAATAACTCGTAACTCTTTTCATGAACTTATCTGTCCTATATCAAATTGTTTTTCTTATTTTCCCTTACTTCTCTAATTGTTAGTCAAATAGCCTAATTATATGTTACAACTAGAGTCATAATACAAAGCACTAAAGAAGTCACAGTTCTATATTCTGTAAGCACAATCAAATATGGCAGAAGGCAGGGTTGTGTGCTAATATTCTGGTGCTTCTAATCATTCTGACCGTTTATATGCATAATCCATGCAGGTTATCTTTATAACTACCAAACAAAGGATTTCTACAATCTTACTTATGCTCAAGAGCAACCTGAAAGTTATGCAAAATTTGGAGGTCGGGAACATTTATTGGCAATTTTGTTCTGTGCTTCATGTACAACACCACCATCAACTTTCATTTCTCCGGCAGTTGCGCAATTTGTTAAATTTTTCTTCATTCTTAGGACATGTTAGAATATTTTAGCAATTATTTTCCAAGTATGAAGCAGCATCTTCATAAATAATGTCATCGCTCAAAATTGATAACTAGTATAATCAAGATTTACCTGGGATATATGCTCTAATAAAGTCTCCCTTCATATTAAATGGATAAACAACGTTTATTTTTAAGGAAAAATAGGAGCTTTTAGGTTCTCTCTGCTTCAGCTCAAACACGCACTATTCTGGAATTGGATAAAGCTATCAATTTTGAGGGAGGTTGCTTAGACATTTAGTAGAGTTATAACTACAAGAGACAGTAAAATATTTTTTGGTATGACAATTGACTTTTATAGTACAATGCAATTTGGCATCAGTTACCGTCTTCGGCTGATAGAAACCAGAGAGAATATTATCAGAAATCACGAAGCCTGGATGATGTTCTTAATGCTACCTAATAGTATAATCCAGGCTCTAATGACCACAGCCAGGGGATGCTCATGTGCCCTTAATATAGTAGGACCAATGATCAAAGGACAAGGGGGAGATAGAAACTTGTAGAAGAAGGGTAAAGAAAGAAGAAGAGACGGAAAAGAGAAAAAGGGGGGGGGGGGGGGGGGGGGGGGGGGGGAGGAGAGGGGGGGGGGGGGGGGGAAGGGGAGTGATTGAAAAAT
>CAIGRR010441998.1:0-18111 GCA_903798365.1 Fraxinus sp. 1973-6204 | reverse complement strand
AATATTATTTTTAACAAGCCACCTAATATGTAGATGAGATTCATTTTTTGGTAAAAGTCTAGCTATCATGTGTCAATTTCATTTAATGGCTGACGATGAAACTAAAACTCAAGACCTTTGTATTTTGTTCTAGATTCCAAAACTTAAACTATAATATAAGGCTATGTTTTTATATCATTTTCATATTGTTTTCAACACAGTCCACAATCATCCCTCCCCGTAGTAAGATCATGAGTGATTTGAGAAAGACTAACATAACAATTTGAAGATCTAGTTAGCCATTGTCAAATGATAGCACATGGCCTGATAGTCTAGATATAACCATCGAATTTTCTCCAACGCATGGCCCATCTTTCCCTTGTTCTCATTATAGCGTTTCATTGATTGAGACCCCTTCACTAAGTGAAAACCTATTTATTGCTTGTACAAGACATTTTTATCTCCTAACATCTCTCATAAAAGCTAATGCAAACTCAAACAATGGAGTTAAAAAACACTTGCATCACAACAAACACTTGCAAGGAAGTAGGGACCTAGACATGGGAATCAACAGCTTCCTTTTTGCTGAAATAATTATTTCGTCTTCAGATTATGATAATAAAATAAATTATTGGGGACTAACCTTATTTAACAATATTGTGTCATAACTAAACACAAATATATAATTATTCCTTATGAACAATAATATAAAATGCTACTTGAAACATATTGAAGAATATTCAGTATGTATGGGACATATAAAAGTCAATGTCTAAAAATCTTACACATTTGTCAAGTAACAAACTTGTTCACATCCTAGGAAAAAAGAACAAGCGAAAGATAAGTTGACGTGTCACTAAGCACTCTCACCAAATGTCGTCTGCAGTCTGTTCAATCTTCACCTTGTTGCTTCTTTTTTCTTTACAATATCAGGCTCTTATTTCTTGTACGTAGCTAATCTAACTTCTCAAAGAACCCTTGTTTATGTGATTCCAAACTGAGAAGCAAGACTAACGGAAGCATGCTGGTAGATAACACAATGGCTGAAATTGCATGTCTTTATTTGTTTTATTTACTTATTCATTTGTTATGGAATTCGCATTGTAGAAAAATTAAGTTTTATACTTTTAGAATCTGTCGCTGCAATTAAAAATATTATTGGTCCGACTAATTTGAAAGCTAATTTGGATACACAGGTCTAGATATATCACTTTCAGCTACAAAAAATTTTAGTTCTTCACTGAAAGATGACAAACAATGTGACAAACTATTTATTAAATTAACTAAAGAAGCTTGGTACCACTGACTGTGTCACTACCCCCACCCTTTCTCTTTTATGATCGACTATTTTCCTCGATGATTTAAAATGTAACACCTATTAGCTGTCACCATTTCTAGACATTACTCTTTTCACTTGAAATATTACATAATTTTGATTACATACATTTTTTCATACTACTCATAACTGGCACAATTAAATGCTTTGTGATTCGCTTTTCACTTGGAAAGATCTTGAATTTGATAACTCTTCTTTTTAAAGCAAACAAAAAGAAGCAACATTTCATCCTGTTAAGGAAAGGAAATAACGGACAGCACTTGTTTCTCTGAAAATATAAAAAGTAAGAGGCCAACTAACATTTTTGACGACAGCTTTCCAAGCAAAAATTCAAGTAATGTCCAGATTTAACAACTTAAAAGATAATTATATTTAAAATTATTTTTCTATTTAATCTTTAAAGACATCAAATGAATTTCATTCGATACATTTTAAATGAGATGAACATATGATCTTGTCATGAATTCTTCACCTTTTACATTTTTTTTCTATTGTTCTATAGAACTTTCCTTCCTTCCAGATATTCATTCAGCGTCACCAACCTTTTATTTGATACATATATTTAAAATGCATCCACCTAAGTTACCAATGTACTCAAATATTTCAAATTGATTCCTTTATAATTACTTTTTTGCAATTCCCACCATCGTAAAGGTAATTTACAAGCATCCTTGTGTTGAAGAAATGGGTAAAAACTGAATGATATACCAAAATATAGAATAAATTGACGGAAAAGGTGAAACTTTAGCCTAAGATGTTCATTGTAAATAGTGCTGCTAAATTCAATTGCTTGGCTCTCATCTGATAAATTATATTTATTTTCTTTTCTATTTATTCGTACAGATATGTACTTTTTAAATCACGACAATTGGAAAATAAAATCACAACGATTCACATGATGAAGAAAAAGGAAAAAAATAGCAAATCTTTTAAAAATAACATACACACATAATGTATAATAAATTGAAGGAAAAATTTAATTAACATGCTAATCATAGAAGGAACCTTTGAGAACTTGATAGGCAACCGCAGCAATAACACCAGTGGTTGATGGCGTGGATGGAACCGAGGGAGGAACTTCTCCAGGGATAGCTTGAACCCTGAAAGATGTGATAAATATGGCACACAATTAATATATGCCCACTCAATACCAGCCAGATTTGGTTTAAGTGCTTGTATGTGTGTGTATAATGTGCTTATGTGTGTGTGTTATGTGTGCGCGCGTTCTTGTGTTTAAGAGTGGTGAACTTCGCCAGGGATTTACATGAATTTACACAACACTTGGATTTTGATTCATCATCTTCAGGAGATTCTAGAAATCAGATACAGCTAATCAAATATAATTAAACACAATTAAGTGCCACAAAGGGATGTTAAAATATTTATTAATGAACTCTTCTGTCATCCCTGAAATGCAAAACAATTAATTGCTAGTCAAATAATAAGATTTTACTTGCAGATTGCAGAAATCTTGTTTTTCAGATAAAAATAGAAATTTATTAATATGGAAAAGAAAGTCCTTATTTATTTGTTTTGAGGATGGGTACTATAACATAGGGGAAAAAAATTAAGAAATTAAGCAAACCATGAAAAGAAATTGACCTTGGAAAGTGGAAGCTAATATGGCTTAGTGGACATAAAAAATTCACATTGAGACATGGATTTTAACTCATCATATCTACGAAATTCTGAAAGTATTGGAAAAAACAAATTCTATAACCAAATACAATTAAGTTCCAGAAATGCTTTGTAACGAACTCTTCTGTCATTCTTGATGCAAAGTAATTAATCGGTACTGCTTGCGTAGTAAAATGTTAACTTCATTCTTCCAACTCTGAATTAGAAAGAACTCGAACTAGATAATCATTCCTTTCTAAACCAAAACAAAAGAAACGACCTTGTAATATCAAAATTTAACCAATAAAAAGTTACGTGCGGGATAAGCTGCTGGGTCATTTTTAGGGACCTTGCAAGAAGGCTCGACCTCTGGAGCGACAGCAGCCTGTTGTTCATTCACGGCTTGATCAAGGGACTCGACATCAAGCTCAGGCCTCTTCTCATCTACGAAGTCAATAACCTCCTTGATGCTAATCACATAAATCTCTTTCCCTAATGCATCAAAGGCAGGTAAGGCCTTCCAGTCTTCATCTGCCCTCACTGTTAGGGCTTTCTTAGCCTCAAGCCCGGCTTAGGCCTCTACAGCTCTTTGTTCAGCCTGAGCCTTGACCTTCAGCTTAGCCAGAAAACGAGATTCTAATGTATTCACACTCTCATCCCACTTTCTCTTATCCTCGACGTGACGAGTCTTCTCCTCCTACATCGACTTGTAAACTAACATAGCACTTCTCATAAGGCCATCCAGATCAGACCTTTGCAGATTTGGGCAAGGCAGGGAAGAGCCCAAGGCAGCTGATGCCTGGAGCTGCTAAAGTCTCTAACCGAAGAAATCATAAGTGCTAGATTGCCTCGCTAGGGGAACCTCATCCTAACCACTTTATTAGGAGCCTTCCTCTTAGAGCCCATCTATGCATGCCGAGCTCTCACATCCTGAACAACCTCATCTTGGCCCTTGGGCCTGACAAAGAAACATTTTAAAACAATACGAAAATAAAATATGGAAACGGTGTAGCAGGTTGTTAAGATTTGGGGTTCCATCTTAGAAGGTTAACCTTATTTAGAGGAGTAACCCAATTCTTTATAAGTTGGTCAATGTTTTCATCTTTATTCGATGTAGGATTCTATCCCTTAACATGTCACCGCAAGATGGTGGCTCGTTTGAGTAGACTAATCTTGAGTCTTAATCGGATCGAATTACGCATTGGAGGTTAACGGGCTCTGATACCAATGAGCACCTGACATCGGTCTGGATCAATGTCACAAGGAATCAAGCCAAGCATTCCTCTTCGTTTTCCTTTAAATAATGTACGACAGCTTGTCCCAGCGAACTCTATTATTCATGGGACAACACCTCAGATTTCATTTGGGGAAAGAAATTGGATGGAAATGAAGCAACGGATGGCCGGTGTTAAGGGATAGAATCTCACATCGAATAAAGATGAAAACATTGACCAACTTATAAAGAATTGGATATTACTCCTCTTAATAAGGTTGACCTTTTAAGATGGAACCCCAAATCTTAACACAGGTAAACATAACAAAGATAAAAATAACAAGAGGGAGGAAGCTACCTGAAGTGGGAGGTCGGAAATAAAGAGTCCGGCTACGGAAGGGTTGGGTCACTTACGAGGAAGTTGCAGGACCTTTGATCTCTCCTAAGGGCCCTTGCAGCTTCTACCTCTTTTCTGGATAGCAGTGATGATGTCCAAGGAATAGTAACTTGCAAGACAAAGGCACAACACATAAATAACATGTCATCCAAAGTACAATAAATTCCAAATACTAAAATGCTTACGAATTTTGTGGTAATCGGTTGGGACTACATAGTCCCTACTGATCTCGCTTGGGTCGAACTACCAGCCTCCATGGACGAAGAAGTTGTCCTTTTACCTTTTCATCGAGGAAGGGGTATCGACTACTGAGTATGCCAAGTACACCCATAATGACTTTAAAACACTTATTAGAGAATGAGATTCCATGTCAATTGAGTATGAATGATGTCTTAAATTGGTCATGGTCAGGTCCATGCTAGGCTTCTCAACTCTCACAACATCCTTTCAAGTATATGCTCTACAAGCCACAATATACTTATTAACATAATTCCATCTAAGTTTGTCCCTAAGGTACCCGTGAAGTTTTGGAATGGGCGTAAGTCTAGTCTATGACATCCGAATATGAGGATGTTCGGTGCATCTGTTTGTAGGGAAACATGGATAAGATGGATCAAGATCACTTGTAACTTTGAAGGAAAATATGAATAAGATGGAATCAAGATGATATTACTTCTATAGTCCTAGGACGAGAAGATAAGTACAAATGTAATCTTCTTAAAGGATAAGTATATAGAAGAGCGTGAATTCAATAGCAAGGTTCTTTTGGATGAAATAAGGGAAAACATATCTACACTGAACCTAATCCAGAGGAATTCATGCATCCTTCACCAATGGCGCCTAGGCATAAAGTATGACAAATGCAGGTCTCACCTGCCATCCCATTGACTTGTCAGCACAAAAGGTGACAGAGGATCAAGTTCCAACAGTTCAATTCTCACATGGTGGAGACTAAAGTAGAGAGATATGATCCAAGATAAGTAGTGAGAGAATAATTATAAATTTCAATCAATCAAAAACTTCTACTGCTTCGACATTATGTTAGAACCACTCGATTACCTTTAGAATACTTGCTCTATGGAGAGTCTTTTGAGGCAGTCTCTGCTGAGCAAGAGGATGATACCACTTTGTTTAAAAAAAGTTATGGAGGAGATAGTCTCTGGACATTGGAGGAGTGCCATATATTCATAAATGAAGTCAAGTACACTAACTCATTCTGGGATCTTGTAGATGTATCAAATGGGTTAAAACTCATAGGATGCAAATGGGTCTACAAGAGAAAAAGAGGTGTAGATGGAAAGGTGGAGACCTTTAAAATTAGATTGGTCATTAAAGTTCTACCAAATAAGAAGGCATGATTATGAGGAAATCTTCTCACATGTGGCAATTTTTAAGTCTATATGAATTTCCATATCCATTGTCCATTGCAGCTCATTTTGAATATAAAGTGAGGCAAATTGATAGTAAGATTGCACTCCTTAATGAGAATCTTGATGAAAGAATATCTATGATGCAACCAGACGATTTTTTTTGAAAGGGTCAGGAGCATAAAAGATGCAAACTAAGAGGTCCATTTATGGACTGAAGCTTGCATCTAGTCTTGTAGGCTTGATCAAACTACTACGATTTATGGTTTGGATTAGAACCTAGATAAGCCTTGTGTCTATAAGCATATTATGGACGACAAGATTATTTTTCTTTGCTCTATGTGGTGCATTAACATTGAGTTAAAAAAAAAAAAAAAATGGTTGGAACAACATTTAGAAATGAGGACTTGGGAGGAGTCCAGATTTTTCGGGATTGAAGACCAAAAAACCCGCAATTTCCCAAACTTCATATATAGATAAAGCATCGGTCAAGTTTGCTGTGCAAAATTACAAGAAAGGTCAAATGCCTTTCAAATATGTAATTCAGTTATCATGGGAACATCCTCCTAAAAGTCCTAGTGAAGTTGAATATATGAAGTAGGTTCATTATTCCTCGGTTGTAGAAAGCCTCATGTACACGAAGTTATGTGCACAAACAAATATTTTCTATGTTGTTAGGATTGTCACCAGATATTCCAATCCAGGACTTAAGCACTAGGCAGATGTCATGCATCTACTCAAGTGTCTTTGTAGAACTAAAAGTCAAGTGCTGGTTTATTCGACTTTAGATTTGGTCCCTATAGGTTATACTGATTTTGATTTTCAAGCTAATATGGACTCGTGCAAGTCCACTTCAAGCTTGGTGTTCACATTGGGTGGAGCCATTTTTTCGAGGAGTGTCAAACAACCTTGTATTGCTAATTCCACTGTGGAGGCAAAGTGTGTCTCAATTACTTGTGAAGCGACAGAGGGAGCAGTATGGCGAAAAAAGTTTTTACTAGACCTTAAGTTATTCCTTTGGCGTCGCGTCTCATTACTTTATACTGTGATAACAATGGAGCTATAACAAATACAAAGGAACCAAGAAGTCATCAACATGGAAAGCACATTGAATGAAAATATCATCTCGTTAGTGAAATCATTCGACAAAGAAATGTGATGTTGTGCATGGTAGCATCTATGAAAAATCTTGCTGACCCCTTTATCAAGAGCTTGCCTATTATGAGCTTTGAAGAGCATATTGATAACATGGGTGTACTTAATTAACATGTCTCATTTGCTCTATTGCTAGTGGAAGATTTGTTTAATAAGTGTTTGCCCATCAAATAAATTTATTTGTACACGTGATATTTTGATATAAAACATTAGTTTATTTTTTATAAATTGTTTGTATTTGCCCATCAAATAAATTTATTTGTACTCGTGATATTTTGAAATAAAACATTAGTTTATTTCTTATAAATTGTTTGTATTTATTTGTGCTGACATTTTGTTCATGAATTGATTTGATATTATAAATGAGTGCTAAAATTATTAAGCACGGAAATATTCGATTTATAATTAAATTTTAGTTTTATTATTCACGATCGATAAATAAAGACGAACACTTTCTCTTGATAAGATTGTCTCAATTTTATTAAAGTTCGTCTTTAATTTTTGTAATAAGATTTAATACATATTTTGGAATGCATTAGACTGGATCACAAGAAATTTAATTCGTGAAATTTACCACATGATTTAATTTATCTTGACTATTTATGTAATACATTAATCATGAGTAAATAATGAACTTTAATTACAAATTTGAAGTTCTTTGATCTAATAATAATTAAGATCAAAGAATATCTCGGTGTCTTGAGAATGAAAGAGAAACAGTCGAAAAACATACATTTACAAAATTGAATCTATTACCTATTTAACAAGAACGATCATGACCTTAAAGGATTTTTTTATTGGACACTTAAATATGACTCGAAAATTCGATATTAATTATTAAATTAATATTGTGGTGTGATCGCATGAAACTACCATGTAAAAATGAAATTTGAGGATTTAATGTATATTTGGAAATAATTTTTTTATAAACGATTAATTGTCTACACTTTATTTTTCATTTTTAAAACTCCTAATGGAGATTAATTTTTTACATCTATTCACAATATTTATTTGCAAGGATACCATAAATTGAGCACAACACTATTTACTATAATAAAAGGACGTTGTAATTAGAACATGACCAAATTGGCTTGTTCAATCAAAAAAATCGAAAACCAAAAAAGTGAAACATTATAATTCAATAAAATCATTTAAGAACTAGTTCAGTCCAAAAATCAACGGATTCATAACCACAACCAATCGATTCAATTCTTAAAAAAAAAAAAATGCTTTTATATATTTATTTTTACTCCTCATTTGAATTTCGTTTGACCTTTTACTTTTTGTTTGGCCAATGTATTATGTTTGGACTGATTATTCCAACAATAAGCCCCCGTTTGGGCTTATTTTAACGAGAATTTGAAAAAATATATATATATTTTTTGAAATAGTGCTTTTTTTTATGAAAGTGTGGTTAAAAAATAAAAATAAAAAATTTGGTTTTCCGTGTAATATTATTTTATTGGAGAATTTTTGGTTAAAAATGAGTTGAAAAAATATTTTTTGGAAAAAAATAAATTCCAAACAGGGGCTAAGTAAAATAATATGTTTTCACAAGAAAATTATTTATATGTAACTTTTACTACTTGTACATAATAAATTACATAATATGATGTGAAGAAAAAATATCAGATGAAAAAGTTGATTGTATTTTAAACTGACAAATGATAAAATGTTACATGATATTATTATGTAACCCAAATGTTGTAGCAAGATGGTAAATGGTAATATTTATTATCCAGTAAATAACCTATTTTGTTCCTTGTCTTTTGTCTATATTTTTATCCGATTTGGGAAATCCATATAATAATCGTTTTAATAATACCCACACCGTCAGTCACCTTACTCAATATTCTCCTCTCCCCCAAGCCCTCGCTTTGCTTCACTCTCACTCAGCCACCGTACCGGAACAAATATTCGACAGTAGATTCATCGGTAATTGTTCCCTCTCTCATACGCATTCGCAGTTCTATGCATGTGTAGTTCTTGTGTAGGTGTTCTAACTAGTTTTAATTGAATTGGTGAGCGGATCTGTGAATCAAGATTTTATTCAATTGAATCGTTTGTAAATTATAGAACATTCAAACATGGATATGCATGCCGATGATTTTTTGTGTTGGGTCAATGATTGTGATTTTCTTGACGCTGTGTTATCGTTGTGATCTTCGCGATACTTCCATGTCTAGGCTCAAATCTGAGTGTATCTTATATTTGTCACAAATTTGCCTTTTGGGCCAAGTACTGCATGGCAGTGAACTGTGACCCTTGTTTGTCTTGAAAGCAGCTTTATGTTTGGGGTTGGTTTAAGAATCTAGAAATTCACTTATAATTTCATCTAAAAAGTAACTTTCATCTAAGAATCATGAAATTCACAACGTTCATCTTTGTCCGTTTTGCATTTTTATCGGTTGGAATGATGCAAAAACCGTGCTACGAGATAAATAATGTAATTTTTTGTGAAGGTGGGACAACCGATAAATGTCAGCCCTTTGCAAAAATAAATTTGGCCATTTTACAAATGTGCAATGTATTGAATGTTGGGTTTTTGAAGGTTCTTTTTGTGTTTTCAATTTATGTTTATAATCTCAACTGTTTCCACTCGTAGTGAAATTGTTGGAATAATGAATTCTTAATTCTTAATTTAATAAAAAAAAATGTTTGAGATTGGTACTTCTGTTTTTGCATGGGTATATTAGGTTAGAATTCAATGTGATTTGGTGGAAAATGGAAAAGATGGCATCAATAAAATTGGATTCTAAGTTTCGTTTACTCCATGATTTTCTTTATAGGTCAAGTTTAAGATAATGTACAAAAAAAAAAGTCTAAAATTTATCATGGATTGTTATCCTTTTAGAAACTAATGTCAACTTATATTATTGTCTGACTTTTAATTGGAAGGTGAGACCATGTAGCATGTGAGGGTGAAATCCACATTTGTTAGACAACGCTGGCCAAGTCTTATAGTATGTCGGTCGAAAGCCTTAATAAACTTTAATGTAGACTCCATAATTCTATGTAATAGAGTGATTTTATGTTGTGCCACCCAAGTATATGCATGTTAATTTTCTGGTTTTTTTTAGTCAGTGAACAAGGCTTCGAATTTTTCAATCACTTTAGAAAATTATTTTTTTTGCATCCATACGGTGTTTAGAATTTGTATGGTTCCAAATTTAATATTGCAAGTCTTCTCAATATATATCAATTGTATCATGTAAGTGTTTTTATTTGGTTTTCATGATATAGAAACGTATAGTGTATGCCATTGTTCTTTCTGTCTAAATATATGAACATATGTAGAACGTAACTTGTAGAAATGTATCATTTCCTTGTCTAACAATCATATATGACATTATACGTTCAACAATCCAAACACATAACTTAAATGTCAAAGCACGACCAGCAAAGATTGGAGATCGTTCACATACCATATACTGTGCATTGTGACACCGCCAAGTTGATGAGAAAAATAGCTTAGCTTATTATTTTTCATTGATTAGATTTATTAGATTCGTCTTTATGATTCACTTTGAAATATATAGATTATACTATTCGAGACTTTATTAGATATTTGCTTCAGAATTTTATTCATTTGTTGTTTTTGCTACAAGCCTACCAAATATGTATTTTTGTTAATATATTAATTGACAGGACCTAGAAGACACATGTCTTGTGTTTTTCTAGAAATGTTGTGTTCCGTTTTCCTTTTTCATCGTGCGTTGATATATCTGCATTTATTCAGCATAGATATGAAATAGAACACTCGTTAATTTTGACTCGACTTTTATTTATGAGATTACTTAATGTTGATATTTTTTAATTTATAATTCGATGAAGAAAAATGAAAAAATAAAGCTACTTATAGTCCGATTCACTTACTCTAGAATAAAACTTTACAATTATCATTTCTTTTGAAATATAAATTCCAATGACATGTGGTTGCAATCAATAGTCCTCCTTGGGCTGACACAAGCTCATAACAAGTTTTGAAATTAAGTTATATGCTTTTGCTTCATCTAGCTTAAAGTTTTTGTAAGTCTCTTAGATAGGATTATCGGATGAACTGTCTCTTTTGGCTTGTGAATTGAGTTTTTGTTTTGCTTAATTTTGGTAAATATTGGGCGTGAATCCTTGAGAAATTAAATAAAATTGAGAAAAAGTGTTCCTTTTGATCATGCAGTCGTTAAGGAAATGGAAGGAAGTGCATTAAATGCTGCCACCGGAAACGGAAATATCACTTGTCCCTCTTCAAACAAGAAATCAAAAAGAGTGTCAGATAATGTATCTGCTTATACTGTTCAGTGTGCCAAATGTTACAAATGGAGGTTCATCCCAACAAAAGAGAAGTATGAGGAGATACGAGAAACGATAGCAGAGCTGCCTTTCCTTTGTGAAACAGCTCGTGAATGGCGACCTGACATTACCTGTGAAGAGGAACCGGATCTTGTACGAGATGGCAGCTGGAATTGGGCAATAGACAAACCCTGTATTCCTCGGCCTCCTTCTGGTTGGCAACGAATTTTACGAATTAGGGCTAGAGGAGGCACAAGATTTGCTGATCTGTACGTTTTCCATTCCATTTAATTCGCTAGTTCATTTATAATTTATTTTAAGTGTTTGAGAAGTGAAACATTCATTCTGACTTCAATTGGACGTAACATGTTTCTTACCAGTTACTATGATGCACCATCAGGGAAACGATTACGATCAATGCAGGAAGTTCAGAGGTAACTTCTCTCTATAGTCATTAACAAGGGTTGCCTCAATGTAAATGAATAAATAATTGCTGGAGGATCTGTATTTTAACTTCCAGAATCTTATATTGACTTTTGTTTAGTTTCAGAATCTTATATTTGCTCTGTTTGTTTTGAGTCTTTATGATGTTTTCTCTTTCCAGTTACCTGTATGAGCATTCAGAGCCGGGTGTAACATTGTCACAGTTCTCGTTTCAAATTCCTGAACCGTTAGAGGAAAATTATGTACGAAAACGTCGTACTCCGCCTGCTGCTTTGAATGACACGAGTGGTGCTGTGGTGCCAGGTTTGACGATTGATGTTGACTTACTAAGCCTCTTGGCTAATTTATAAATCATTTGCAATTTAGTCAAACTTCATTTTCAACCACACGTGTCAATGAACACACGGCCACAAGTACCATTAACTTATTTGCTATTCTTTTCTATCTATTTATAAATTAAATTGTTTATAAATTCATTACAAGCGGAGGCCAAGATTTCTAGTTAGATCCATTTTTGCTTTGATACTGAGTTTTTGTGTTAACATATTTCCTTAATTATTCTCTGCCACATTTTTGTGTCTACAGTCAATGAAAGTTAGGACTGATTTGAATAGCTTTTATGTCAGTTGCTGCCACTCCCATATCATGGATTCCTCCAGATCAGAGTAGAGACTTGCACGTTTGTGGGGAACGGAACTCTACTTCAGATGCTGAGGCTCCAGCTGAAAGTTGAGGTATATGTGTGTCATTTGCCAGAATGTGTAATTTGTTCCTATTCCAGTCACAAATTTAGCCTTGATGTTCCTTCACCAGTTTTTACTTGTTTGTACCTTCTTTTCTGGAGAAACTGTGTGAGGTGAAATTTGAAGTGGCGTCTCAAATTTAAAGAGCATTTGACTATCCATTTGTTACTCAAGCATTGCCATAGAATTTTGATATGTTTCATGTTCAAGGTTTATTTTGTCATTTATTACAATATTTTAGTTTTGAGAGCTTGTCTTTCCTGAAGTAGTTTGTATACATTTTTACATCATTTATTTGCTAGTTTGGAATAATTTAACGAGTTCTCTCATTGGCTCGAGAAAGTCCTAATATTTGATTATACACATCTTCTTTGCTAAAATTGTTTTGTTATGTATGCCATAAAGCTTGAAATTCTATAAGCAAGAATAAATATTGGTAGGCAAAAAGCATGAAAGTTTTTTGGGCTGTATTGGACAATATCGAACAAGACAAATTCTAGAGTTTAATTTCATTCTTTTTTTGTGGTCTGTTCTTCTTGAAGAAATCTTAGTTATGTGATGTAATCAATTGTTTGTTTGCTCAACTTAAATGAGTCGCTGTAGTATAATCTTCTCTTTCAAAATAGGATTATTTTCCTTATTTTCAAGTACATTAAATAAATGGTGTATGGTCTACCTATGATGCACCGACACGGACACTATCGGACATGTCGACACTTGATTTTTCAAAAAAACACTGATATGTTGCAGACACGTTGTTTAAATTCTTGAAAATTCTTCATTTGAATAGAATTAATTTATTTTTTTACGTGTTATTAATTTTTCTTGTTAAAATCTTTTAAATATGAATACATATTTCTTATTTAATAATTACTTTGAGATAAAATATATAATATTTTTGTAAATAAAATAAAATTACTTCGAGAAGTGTCCATATCCGACACGTGTCGGACCACCTAATTGAGGTGTCCGTTCAACACGGTGGGTGACGAGTGATTATCATTTAAATAATTAAAAAAACGAGTGACACCAGCAAAAATTGGGGCTTCAATTTTTAAGCCTAGTGGTTCATCGACTACTCCCTTTGAAGTTTAGTAGGGAGCTAAAAGAATTGACATGGGCAAACACAGGAGAAAAAGATTAACAAAAGGAAAATGTAACTCCATAACAGTTCTGTAAAAGTTACTATTAAAACAAATCTGATGCCAATTCTATTCAATATTTCCTGTAAGTTTGATGTAGGATGGTGTAAGTTCATAGGGAAGACCACATCAATGTCCTTCGTTCATTTAGATCTGAAACATTCATAATTTGACTTATACTACTTAATTAGTATACATATGCTCTCATACACAAAACAGTCATCTGTGTGTGTGTGTGTGTGTGTGGCACAACATTAACAATCAACCAAATCAATTGCAAGAAATGTTATAAATAACAACACAAAGTCACCTCCAAATCCATTGTAGACATCTGGCTTTAGATATGTTGCTGGGAAGCTAATTATTGAGCTTCAAGGGGGAAGACTGACCAAAATTTAGTTTTACAACAGCACTACACAAATTGACTAGAAGTGGTTTCATTGATACTCCTTCACTATATAAAGTGAAGAGACAGCTTGATTGAATTAAGTTTGAAATAATTGCCATTTGTTTAATGAATTGTAACCAAGTAACAGGTAGTGTTACTTGTTCTGTTTAAGCAAGCAGGCCACTGTTTTTCACTGGAGGATTCTAACTGTTGTTTATCTAATGAAGCTTAGTTGTAAACATTATGCTCCAATTGCTAGTCCCCGTATAGCTTAATTGCCAGGAATGATGTTTGAGCTTCGAATCTTTCTACTTGAACTCTTCATTGTGTGTCTCGTCCATATTGGCAATGTGATTTTTGGTGACTTCGTGGCTGTGTTTACTTTTTTTCTGTTTTCATCCAATATTAGCATGTGATTCTGCCATTGCATTTTTCTGTTCATCACTGGAATATCAATTCAATTTAAGCACTTTTACTACTTATAGTTAACACTTTACTTTTACTGAGTAGCTTTTAATTTCTGACGTGCTTCAGAACTAATTGAGGTTTCCTCGTTTGTGGTTTTAGGTTGGTGTCTCAACTATTGACAATCCTCATGCAGGCATCCATGCTGAGAAGATTATGCAGAATCCAGTTCATAGGATAGCATGTACTGTATAAATGTATCAGATGTTCTCTTGTTCTCTGTTATAAATACTTTTCGTGTTATAAATACTTTTCGTGTTTGAAAAACTATTTATTTTCTTTATCTTTATCATACAAAGACTGTAAAATTATCACAGATGGTAACTTATGTTTCCTTTATTTCTTGTGATCTGTTACTTTCCATAAAAGTTGAATGCTGCTACTCTTTTTTTTTTTTTTCCATAATGTCATGTCAAATTTAATGTGGGTTCGGGTTTGTTGAGAGGAGTAATGGGCCCCACGAAATGTCTGGATAATAAGTGTGTAGCTATTGCGAACCTGAAAAAGGGCTGATTATTCATTTTCCAAATTCTGAAGTTTTTTGCTTATTGAAAGAAAAATAGTTAAGGGTCTTTGTGTCTGGGTGGAAAAAACTAAAAGTAATTAGATGGGACCAAAATAAAGTTCTGTGAGTTACATGAAATTTTGGCAAAGTCGAGTGACTATTGGTGTTTTCCAACCGATGGTAGAGGCAATTACAACCGAACTGTGCATGTCATATCTTGAAAAACCATGTGTTTTGTAATTAAATAGACACCCCTTGAGCCGTACGGCAATATCCGTGAAGAAGTGGAATCACTGGAAAGAAAAGCCAAGAGAGATGTATATGATGCATAGGAAACCAATATTCGAGCATCTTCTTTCAAAATATGTAACTCGCGGAGAAAAGCATCGTTTCAAAAAAACTACATTTTTTCTACCAAATATGAAAACACTATCAAGCATTAATGGGGCGGATCCAGCACCTGGTCAGCCCCCGCAGCTGCCCATGCTGGATCCGTCGGGATTCGCCAGTAGCCGCCGTGGAGCCTGGAAGGAGATGAGAAGTTTGCCTCCTTTTTTTAAGCAGTGAGCCTTTGTTTTGGGCCTTTTTTTTAATTTTTAGGATTTTAAAACATTAAGCCCAACCCCCAAAGGTTTGCTGACTGCTACTGATGACTATTCTTAAAAATGGCTACCGATAAAGTGGAGAGAGAAGACTGGTATTGGCTTTAAAATGGGGAAGATGAAGTAAGGTTGTAAGGGCCTTCTTTTAAGAATCTGGACCTCTTTTAGTTGGGCCTTTTATTTTTGTGAAAATTGTACCATCTACCTAGTATTTAATAAGGATCATGCTAGAATAACATAATGTTTTACCAAATGGATTACAAAATGGCCAAGTGGCGGCTCCCTATTGGGGGGGCGCCGTGGGCCCAGGCGCCCCCCAATAGGGGGCCGCCACTTGACCATTATGTAAATCATTTTGTAGAATATTATGTACATTAAGACTAATTCATTTAATAAATATTTAAATTTTGAATATTCAATAATTACTATTTTAAGGTAGTAAAAATAAAATGTGAAATATTACTCGTCTCCTATTATTTAAATATGGTATCTGATTTTACTCCACCAAACATGCTCTATCCTTATGGTGCAATTGAATTTTAATCCACCAAACACGCCATATCCATACGTCCATGTTTGTCCATGATTCAAAATCCCCAATCTTGAGTTTTAAATGTTTTTTGAATATTGATCCTATCATGAACCCCGATTGATCGAAATCTTAAAATCATTTCAAAACATTATTTAATCACAAATTTAGCATAATATTTAGCCCATATTTTGATTAGGAAAATATATTTCAAGGTCTTTCCTTTCGGCGTGATAATGGCTTAGTTGTCCATATAAACCCTATTCTGAGGTACAATAAACACTATCCGCCATTGAAATCAAGAAAATTCAGTTGTGGTACCATTTTCAAGTTCAATATTAACTCCAATTATGGCATCTCGAAAGAGCCGATCAAGTGTGTGTTCAAGAAAGAACAAGCAAAAATATGATATCACATCCCATGCTGTAGATCTAAATCGTAGGGTTGTATTTTTTTTTTAGTATTATGGGTTGTCATGAATTATATTTTCATATGTATATATTTTTTACGTTTTAGTGCATTTACATTGCATTATATTTTCGGTTCTTACAACCGTTGATTGTCATCGGTCAACGGTCTCCTCTCGTGCTGAACTAATAGGCTAAATTCGCTTGCATCATACAGATTTGCTTAGAATAAAAAAGGAAATCAATTTATCCAGAAAGTTGTTTTGAAGATTAAGGTCGAGAGAGTCGTACAAATCTGCAGCCAAAGAATTTTTTTGCCATCAACTCCTGCCCCTAGAGAAAGAGTACTATGATGGGATTTGACGAAGACTTGATGCATATAAAAGATTGTGTAATGAACAACAATCTAACCTAAAAATCATTCTCATTGTTGGGATGGGCAGTTGTGGCAAGACGACCCTGGCTTTCAAATTATTATTTTTTTTTATTCATTTGTTGCATATCACTTTTATACATGTTGGTGCTTGTGCAACTCTATCTCAAAATTATCGTATGCCGGACATTCTTCTAATCCTTCAAGACGATGTTGTTGTTCTTACTAATGAAGAACGTCGAGAAAGCAATGAAAATTTAGCAAAACATCTATCTAATGAATGACGACAATGGAAGTCGAACCATATTGACTACCAAAAGATCTAATAGGAAAGTAAACACCTGCGGCATTCATGATGTTTTGAGAGAGCTCAGCGTAAGGATAGCTCATTTATTACCATTTTTTTTTTTTTGGGTTTTAAAAGCATGTGTTCCCTACAGTGGTTAGTTTACATTCTTGCTTCATTTATTCTAATATGAAAGCGTGCCAGTTGAAATAATTTACGAGTTTTTGCATTGGCTCGAGAAAGTCCTAAATTTGCTTATAGACATCTTTGCTAAATTGTTTTGTTACGTATGCCACAGAGCTTGAAATTGGATAAACTAGAATAAAAATTGATAGGCAAATGACATCAAAATTTTATTGTTCATCCATATATCATTGAGGTGCTATTGATCGGTTCGCACGTAAGGTTATAATATTATGAAAAGTATCAGAGCTCCTCATGAGAAAATTCCCGATATATTTGTACAACCACGTTGAGAACTCGTTTGACATGACTTTTACTTTTGTTTCCTATAGAAGAGATTTTAGAAGAAAATACTTTAATTTTTCTTTTAAAACTAATTTTTAAAATTACTTCATATTTCCTAAAGTACTTTTAGAGGAAGCTATATTGGATTAACTTCCTCTAAAACATCTTCTAACTATCAGAATCACTTTCATAAAATTAGTCAAACAAGTTTAAAAGTAGCTTTTAGGTCTCAAAAGCTCATTTTGACTTTTTAAAGTCCATGCAGAGGCCCTAATATTTATCATCGAAGAGCTTATATATAGTAAAGGGAAAATTACACAAAATCCTACTTTTCAAAATCAATATTCAAAAATCAGGTTGAAAGTTTCATTATACAAAAATCAGGTATTCATTTAATTATTATAA
>CAIGRR010441952.1:0-10130 GCA_903798365.1 Fraxinus sp. 1973-6204 | reverse complement strand
GTAGTAGGGTGGGTATATATTTAATTTAATTTAAAAATATTATTATTAATATTAATTGTGAAATTAAAACCTGATTTTTGATTAAATAAAGTATAAACCTGATTTTTTAAAATGCAAAAGAAAATGTCTGGTTTGGTGTAATTACCACTTTATTAAACCCGTTTAAAGTGATCTAATAAGGTTTCAGTATTTTGGATTTTGAAACATCTAATTAATATTTTACTTTGATCATTAAATTATAAGAAAATTATAATATTTACCAAGCATGCTCTAAGTAATTAATATTATCCATTAAAGTAACGTTTTCTTAATTTTATAGCATAAACTTATTCATTGACTTTGAAAAATAAAAAAAAATCACATCTAACACGGCAAGCCAACTCCCATTATGGTGGCATCTAATCTTGTGGTCACTTTCCACGCACCAGTACATTTCCAAGTGGATTCTTATCTTTTTGTTGTCATATGTCAAAACAATTAAACCGTTTGGTAGCCACCAACCATTCAAATCCCCTTTCTCTGTATAATAAAACAACCTTCCTACTATTGTCGTAAAGACAAGTAATTAATGTAGAAGAATTGGCACGTGAATTGTGGGGGTTAGAGTTAGGGATGACAACGAGTATGAGACGGGTCAGCCATTTCCACCTTCATTTCGTTGAATATTTTTGTAATCTTACCTCTTCTTTATACCCGGTTAAAGCGGGACAGACGGGTTTCGGGCGAGGCGAGGCCCCTATCCATTTATCGCCTCATTTTTTTTTCTTTTTTCTTTTTATTTATTTTATTTTTTGCTTTTATTTTTTATTTTTTATGTTTTTGTTAGTAAATATTATTTTTACTAATTTGTTAAAAACAACTTATGTTCTCTTTAAAAATAATGATAAATTTATTTTTTTTTGTTCGATAAAAAACCTACAAAAAAAATAATTTTGAAATTAACTTTAAATATGGCGGGTAGCATGGCGGGGACTATGTTTCCTATCCCCGTCCCGTACCCGCTTCGAGGTAATGATCATCGTCCCTGTCCCTGTCCCTGCCCCGTTTACCCGGTTAGGTGGATAATCTCCACCCCATTTGGGGCGGACCTCACGGGGATTGAGTTGAACGAATTTTTTTGTCATCCCTAGTTAGAGTGAAATGACACTTGAATTATTTCATTTTCGTTGAAATGCTTTGACGTATCAGTCGGAGTTAAACGTGCATTGCACATTATTTTAAAACACTTTATAAGTGTTGTAAAAGTAATATTCGATACCAATTTGTTGGAAAAATTTGATGAGTTTTAAATGAACTAAAGAAAATAAAATTTAGGACAGAAATTTAAGAGAAGAAAATTATATTCTCAAAACTTAATTTTTATGATTCAAATTTTTTTGTGATGATGAAATACTATAAATTAGCAACCTTTTTTATACTACATTTGGTAAACAATAATTACTTGTTAATACATGAATTTGAATACCCATTAAAAATTTCTAGATACATGGATAGAAATAAATTTATTTATAATAACTCTAGATTCATGTAAATCAAGGCACATCAAGTCAAAATTCATTGAGTCTACAAAAATGTATTATTCAAATAATTGAATTGTAGTAGAGTTAAAATCGTCAAAAAAAAGTATTTCCACTTGATGTGATATTTATTATAGATATTATTGAAATAATTAAATTGTAGTAGGATTAAAATTGTTCAAAAAATAATTCACACTTATGTAATATTTAATATATTATAGATATATGTTGAATTAACGTATTTTTTTGCGAATCTGTCATGGTAATTCTCAATACTAGACCGTAAAATGTGAACCAAATATAGTTGAAATGGAAATACGTAATAACATACTGTTATAACTATAAACGAAAATATTATTATATAAATGCCTTCTAATGAATTAAGTCTCTGTTTGGTACAGTTTAAAATTTTCATTTTCATTTATCTACTCATTTTCAACCACACATTCTTTAATAAAATAATATNACATTCTCCTAAAAATACTATTTAAAACTCATTTTTTTTTTCCAATTAAGCCTCTGTTCGGTACACATTAAGTTTTCATTCTTCTACTCATTTTCAACCACACATTCTTCAATAAAATAATATGTTCCATCACATCAATCACTTTTCCTTCTTTTTCAACCACACATTCTTCATTAATCTACTATTCCAAAATATATTGTTCTAAATTGTGGTTCAAACACACCCTAAATAAGACATTGAGATGGAGTTTGGTGTCCAGCAATAGCACCACTGAGAAATTAGGATAATGAAATGGACACGCAAAGCTCGACACAAGCATTACACGAAATCTCAGAACATCTCAACATCAAGTCAAATCCTTAACTAACTGTCTCCTCAAATGTTTCAAGAGAAGGGCTGCAGTTACAGCCATTAGAGGGCTGTAAATTTACAGTCCCTTAAAAGCTGTACAAACAGCTTTTTTCATGTTTCAAGGCTTGTCCATTTTTTTTTTTATTTTTGGGCAATAGAAACAAATTCCACCACAATTGTGAAAAAGATTTTCCTTTTAATGGATAATTTTCATGAAAAACGAAGTCAAACGAACACTAAAGATTCAAAATTTCAATATTTTTCAGGTGGAAAATTATATTAATCAAACACAATTAATTAACAATTCCCAGGAAAATAATTATAAACAATTCAATTCCGTGAATTTTATTTTATTTTCATCCAAATTTCACTTTTGCAATCAAACGGACACTTAAAAGAAAACCGTGCAATGCAAATTCTCTTCCAAATATCTCTCTCTAATTAACTCCGAAGCCAACGACCATTCTTGTGCCATTATCGCTTCATCATTCTCTGATCATTTCTTGATTTATCAGAGAGTGGGATTTCCTCTCAAATAAACGCATCCCTTAAAATCCTCCTGCACCTACTTTTTCTTCTAACCTGTAATTCTACGTCTCCATATTCCAATTTTGCTGCCTAGATTTATATTCCCTCTCCCCATTGTCTACCTTATTTTTCAGCTGATTTGCGTCCAAATCTTGGTAATTGATTAACATGAAATTGTAAACAGAAGCAGTTTCAATGATATTTGGATAGATGTTCATATTTGAGGGCTATAATGGCTGCAGCGACTCCTGGAAAAAGACTGCAAAGCATGTTGCAGACTGCAGTTCAATCTGTTCAGTGGACGTACAGTATTTTCTGGCAACTGTGTCCTCAAAAAGGGTAAGTTTTACAATAATCAGATCTCAGTGCATGATTGATGAAGCTTCGAGTTTTAATTAATTTGAATATAAGTTTGGCTTCTTTTTCTTCCCGAATCTAATTCACCATTGACGATTATTAATGGCAAAAATCTATTTCTTTCAAAAGGATTCTATTGTGGAGTGATGGCTACTACAATGGAGCAATTAAAACCAGGAAGACTGTACAACCGACAGAAGATAGTGCGGAGGAGGCGTCCCTCCATAGAAGCCAGCAGCTTAGAGAGCTATATGATACCCTCTCGTCTGGAGAAACAAACCACCAAGAACGGCGGCCTTCTGCCGCCTTGTCGCCGGAGGACTTAACAGAATCTGAGTGGTTCTACTTGATATGTGCTTCCTTCTCATTTCCTCCGGCTATCGGGTAAAAATAAATCATCATCTAAAATTCCATTTTTTTTTTTTATTATTATTAATAGGTAGTATAATTGCATTGCACTGTCATCCTCTAATTTAAAAATAAATAAAAAATTAATTATAAGTTGCTAATGATGAATAAATATGTATGTTTGATCATTTTCCAAACATTAATACTTACCAATCAGTGTTAAATCACCTCGTACACTAACTTATTTAATTGAACTTTTATCTTCACATTCCATTTCACTATAAGATTCATGTTCTCGATGAATACCTCATACATGCACAATTTTTGTTAATAAGTCAACCATCCTTGTCTTAAAATGTAATTTATTAGAAAGGATAATGAAATTTATTTTATTTGAATTTTGTGTTCAGAAATAAATATGGATCAATTTAATTACTATCTAAATACTAGTAGTATAGTCATTTAACCTGTTTCTTCGGCTTTTTCCTTCTATGCCCTATTTGGTACGGATTAAAATCAGATTTTAATCTAAGTCAAAGTCAAACAATCAATATTAATCATATATATTATAGATCCCACAACTTTTGAACCACACATTTCAAAAATTTCTATCACATTCTACTAAAAATATAATTTTAATCCCCCACCAAACACCCATATGTCTGTAAGAGTTATGCCTGCCATGCACACATAATATATAAATGCATACGCATACATGCTTAGTGGCTTATTATAAATGAATTCTCATGCAATCTTATCATGCTACATGTACATCTTTTTTTTTTACATTATTTTTGACATTGTGCTACATGACGGCACATGATTGGACAATTTTAAAAAAAAAAAAAACTTTCCCACCCAACACTTTTTGAACACCAATGAAATGTACACACCCACAATGTACATTTAGCATTATTCATCTTATATATGCTTTCTAAAACCATGGATGGTCATTCATACTTTTATAATTTAGGATAAGAATATTTAATGCTGTGCCAGAGTAAAAGAAAAGTGTGTACATAACAAATTAGGCATAATAAAACATGTGTATCTGTGTATGGTTTGTCATGTGTAGATTACCAGGAAAAGCATACGCAAAACAGAAGCATATATGGCTTACTGGTGCAAATGAGGTTGACAGTAAAGTCTTCTCCAGAGCAATTCTTGCCAAGGTACCATGATATATATTTGTTTTACTCCAATTTAACAAGAAGGTTTTTTAACTTGGTAGTAGAATTGAAAAAAATAAAAAAATGAAGGGTTAGTTTTTGAAGTATTTAACTGGAAAATTTTTACTTGAACAGACCTAGCACTCACACTTAATTTTCTCACTGATCTCTCTCACTTATTACAACTAATTAACCTCAATTCTGTAAGTATTCATATCAGTGGACACCTCCTCCATGCTAAATCCAGAAACTTTGTCGATAAGCAAAAACTAGTGAATTCCAGATTTTTCCTAGAAAATTATGGAGCCTTCAAAACAAAGTTGGCGGTGACTCCTTCAGTGTGCTACTAAATTTACGTTCGGAAATATGTTACATCCGCAAGATAAACTTCGAGTTAAATCTCCACTGTAATAATAAAGGGTTACTAAAAGGAACACTACAAAAAATACTGTCACCAGAGACGAAAAAACATGGTCCGTAAAGTTTATTTTTGGTCGTTAAAGAAATTTATGATCATTGAGTGGTCGCTAATTCACCTTCGGTGAAAGTCTTTGTGACCAATATAACGTGGTAGCTAAATATGTAACATCCCACAACCTAATTTTGGTAGCTAAAGGGGTCCATTTTGGCAGTTGATAAGAGTAAAAATAAAAATGGTTGATTTGCACCCTATTGCGATCAAGCTTTGGTTGGTAAAAGCATCCATACAAAATATTTTCCTAACTACAGCAACTAATAATTGGTTGGTGAAAATAATGAAATCGCGATCAATGTGTGGTTGATGAATAGTGCTACCTTTAGTGACCAATCATTGGTCGCTGAATGTACAACTCTCTAGAGCAAGTATTTGTCGCTGAAGGTACACCATCGACAACCAAGTATTGGTCAGTTATTGGTTTCTTCATGATGGAAGCATCTGCAACTAAAATCTTGGTTTGTGATTGTCAATAAAAAGTTTTTCTTATTTTTTGGTTGTAGAAAGACATTTACTTTGTCGATGGTCTTAACATTCAATGTGATCATATGTAATGGAGATAAATAACATTACTCGTTATCAATGATCTTCAAGATATACATGCTTTTGTCGATCTTCTTATTCATCAGATCCCATAATTCATAACACGCTCTACAACCTAAAATGTTTAGATGACAGTTCAAGTCTTTCATGTTCTATACTTCTCTTAATCTGAGGCTTGCATCTTTTCTTTTTTGTTTTGTGACTTCTACGTATATGTTGCTTCTCTTCCATTCCCTCCATTTGTTTTCCAGTAGAACTTTACCACTTGAGAAAGCATATACTCGCATACAGAAATTTCACTTTCGCATAAATATATACGATAAATATTCAGGGTGAAATTTTACCCCAAATTAGGTATATTCTTATATCTAACTACTTTCCTCAAGCTCTGAGCTATTAATCACGTTCTAGTGAAAATGAACTTATAAACTTGTATCAGTTTAGGCTAACAGGCTTAGCTTTTGTATAGTTTTGTTCACTTGAAAACCAGTTTAAATGATTAATTCTATTCTCTTCCTTTTCATGTGATTGTGGAATTACAAGAGTGCTCGAATACAGGTAATGATCTTCTCCTCCATTCATTCCAAGTTATTGATTTTTTTTTCCTTTTTTCTTTAATATTTAACGTTTCCGTTAAATGTAATCTTTCAGACTGTCGTATGTATTCCTGTCCTTGATGGGGTAGTCGAACTTGGAACTACAGAAAAGGTAATGTCGAAATATCTCCCAGTTGAGTACCCACGTATGAGAGAGCGCACACACGCCTGAGTTAATATAAACAATAAAGAAACTTGAGAAGATTGAACAAAGTGAGTTATGCACGTAGATAATGTCTATAAGACATATTTCTTCCATAATTAAAAAGTTGAAATGATGATGCATGTAGGTTAAAGAAAACATTGGATTTGTGCAATATATGAAGAGTTTTTTCCTTGACCAATATCAACATCCTCATCCTCAAAAACCAGCCTTATCTGAGCATTCTACTTCCAATCCTGCTGCATCATCAGAGCCACAATTCCACTCTCGTCTGGCAATGTTACCTATCCTCACGCCTATTCCACCAGGAAACACTAGTCAAATGGAGGAAGAGATGGAGGAGGAGAGCGAAGCGGAACTTGACTTGGATACAAAAGCGGACTACATTGATAGTCACTCTAGAGCTCAAAACACTGATAATGTACCTCAAAGTGGTTGTGCTGAACAGATCATGCAACTTGACATGTCTGAAGATATTAGAGTTGGATCACCTGATGACGGCTCAAATAATATGGATTCGAATTTCCACCTAGTTGAGGTGGCGAGAAATAGCGTTCCGCCACCAAATTCAGGTACAATCATGTTTGGTATACAACATGGTGTGCGCCATTATTTACATTTTGTCACATGGCATTATTCAATTAAACAATTTTAAAAATAAAAAAAATAAAAAAAAAAACCCAATTTTTTCATCAAATTATTTGTTGACAACAATGCAAATGTCAACAATGGTGAAAATGGCATAATCCATTTCATATAATATACGTACTACAAAAAGCAATTTAAACTCAGAATGTGGTACCCTTTTGGTTACAAAGTAAAATGTATTATTTATTTTTAACAAAGATAATTACTTTAAAAAAAAATCATTTTTATCTTTTGCAACCACTAGTTTATTCATTTTAAGACTTAACTCATGTTTCACTCCCATTTTTTAAAACTCATTTTTTTATTCAAATTCATTTCAATTACACATTCCCTCAATAAAATAATTTTGTATGTAGATTTATAGACTATTGCATAAAAGTACCACACATTTTCTAAAATAATCATTTTTCACAAAACTTATTTTCAAAAAATCTTAGCCAGACAGGGATTTATTTATACGTAAACTTTTGTTGATGCAGCACTGTCTGATGAACTAAGCCCAGAGGACACCCTTTATTCTCAAATAGTCTCAACCATCCTTCAACACCAATCAACCACCTTTCAACAACAATCTAGCCGGTGGTCGGAGTCTTCCTCCAACTCCTCGGCGTTCTCCAACTGGTCTGCCACCGCCACCCCATCCTCCACCCACCTGGACGGCGGCTCCCAATGTCTCCTCAAATATATACTTTTTACCGTCCCTTTCCTCCACGCCAAGTTAACAGACGCCACCACCTCCAGCTTCCGCAAAGGCATACCACAGGAAGAGCTCAATGCTAACCATGTTCTTGCTGAAAGACGCCGTCGTGAGAAACTCAACGAAAGGTTCATCACATTGAAATCTCTTGTACCCTTCGTCACAAAAATGGACAAAGCATCAATTCTTGGCGACACTATAGAATACGTCAAGCAGTTGAGTAAGAAAGTGCAGGAGCTGGAGGGTCGTAAACGAGAAATGGAGGCCGAGCAACGTTCTAGAACTGTTATGGACTCGGCCCAGTCAACTAGGGGAGGACCAGGGCCAGATAAGAGGAAAATGAGGATAGTTGAGGGCAGTGGTAGAGGAAGAAAGTCGAAAGCCGTGCATCCAACTCCGAGGCAGGTGGCTGCAACGGCGAAGGTGGCGGTGGTGCAAGTAGAGGTGTCCATAATAGAGAATGATGCATTGGTGGAGCTGCATTGTCCTTACAAAGACGGTCTGTTATTAGACATAATGCAGACTCTTAGGAAGTTAAGAATAGAGATCATGGCAGTGCAATCATCTGTTAATAATGGGATTTTCCAAGCTGAATTGAGAGCTAAGGTATGATTTACTGATCAAGATTTTAATTTTTAAAGGTGTCACACTTTGTTTTCAATCCCCTCTTTGATACATTTTTTTAAAACTGTCTTTTTTTTTAATCACATTCTACTGATAAAATAATTTTACAGGTGGACCCTTAATTTTCACATTCTTCAAAAATATCAATTTTTATGAAATCTATTCTAAAAAAAAATCTATCAAACATGCCATAAATTAATGTCCATATTAATTAACTAATATTTCTCACGGTTTTTCTCTTTTCATTTTTTTTTTTTTTTTTTTTTTTTTTGTTTCATTTTCAGGTGAAAGAGAATGTAAGTTGCAAAAAATCAAGCATTGCGGAAGTGAAAGGGGCAATAAACCAGATAATTCTTCGTCACTGACTGTCAATTTTAATTAGAACTATACCGATGAAAATATTCTGCAGTGATATAGAATTTAAGTAAAAGGAGTTACGGAATTTTATTCACAACTTGCATCTATTAATACTTATAGTTGTGAAAAAAAATAAAATTCCGTAACACCTGTTACTCAAATTATTATCATTGGAATATATCTATTTATATTAATTGTGAACTAATAATGTTAATGTTGAACAACAATATGTTTAAGCATAACATATCAGATTCATTAAATTTTATTTACTATCTTACCTCCTACCCATGGTGGGTACGATAAATCATGTCCACCGCTGACGTGACATGTTTGTCAACGGTTAAGTCTATAATTTTTGACAAGTCAACATTTAATTTTCAAAAATTGTAGGATTAACTGCTGTCACGCCAATGATGAGTAATATAATTCTTTCACATTATGGATAGAAAATCATTTTTGTACCATCTTAGCCCCGTTTTAATAAATTGCAGAACAGAAAAAAAAAAAATATGAACTGATGAATGTTTTCTTATATTGAAACCTTGAAGCAGATACATATATATACAAAAAGGAGAATAATACATATGCTAATTACAACCCTAGTATATAACGTGATCCTATATCAAAGGGATATTTCCTAGAATAGAAAAGGCAACAAATCAATATAAATAATTCTGAGATCATGTAGAGGATTCGTAATACGTTTGGCCCCTATTATTCCCTATTAAATTATATTCACTTTTCTCTATTTTCTTATCAATCATACATTCTACTATAAAATAATATTACTTGTAAACCCAAAAATTTATCCGTCCTTTTTAACCATACATTCTCTAAACATATATATTATTCCACTCCTTATAATATGGAATAATCTAATTCACCCTATTATGTTTGGTGTGCGTGGGTTGCACTAACAAACAACCTAATATGTGACAATTACAATTCACCCAAAATGTAATATGGCTCGCTAGATCCTCATCTTCAAATTTGTTATCAATGTGTGCTTAACTTATGAAAATGATACTATTCATCTTAAAACTAGAGAACTCTCAAATAAATAATCAGTCTCATAGTGCCTTAGCAAGAGCAATCCACAAGTTTTGTTGGGTTATGCGTACCCAAAGTTAATGAAATCACAAGCAAAGATCATTAAATGGAAAGTAGAAAATAAGAACACCAAATTGTTCACCCAGTTCAACCATAGCCTAATTTGGAAGGCTCGGAGGTAGCCCAAATACTAAGCACAAGATCCTTCAAGAGAGCGTAAACAAGCAGCCAACCAGAAAAT